>JAKWJD010001763.1:56685159-56867659 GCA_027705065.1 Solanum peruvianum
TATATAATTAAGGATCTGCATACATTATTGTTGATATATTATGTGTATCAATTTGTTGAACTTATTAACGGGAAAAAAACTGAAAAATCAAATTAAGATCTCATAGTATCCATTTGTTGAACTAATTGAAGGAGAAAAACTTAAAATTAAATTTAATCCCATAGTTGCGTTATTTCATTTCAAATTATTATCCAGAAATCATATAATGTAAAATACCAAAAATTTCAAAAATTTAATTTCTTCTTTTTTTAATCTTTATCTCTGTTTCATAAAAACTTTTGTCAATTTTCTTGGATAAGCGAGGTGAGTTGTGAAGGATATGAGGTGAATTTCGATCTTAATTCAAAATTTTCAAAAAAAAATTGAATATCCTTAGAGATTTGATTCAAAATTATTTAAAATTTATGAGTTTGAAAATTATTCTCCTAGTTCATTGAAGATCTTTTCAATTTGATTCAAAATTATCAAACATTTTGAGAAGATACACCATTAATATCCATTACTTTAAACTGACAAGTGTTGTATTTCTACTAGATATATTAAATAAGAAAGTATTGCGCATAAAACTTTAGGTAATTTCGGATTGATAAGATATTGTTTGGTAATAGTTATATTATGTATCAGATATGTTTAGTATAAATTTGAATTTACGTACGTAAATAAAAAATTAGCGCATGTATAATATATATTATTTTGTTTGAGAAATACTGTATTTAAAAATTTTAAAAATACATTATACATGTAATTGTTCAAAGATAGCTTCTTTTCTTTGTGTGTTGCATAACACAAAGTTTATGTATCAAGTACATTTATATGAAACATGATAAACACTAATCGTAGATTCAAAAATATTAGAGTTATGTAGCAATAACTTAAATATTATACATTGCATAAAACGACGATTATTGTGTATCAAATCAATGATAATACTAACAAAGATTAATTTAAGACTAATAATAATACATGAAAAATTTGTTTCTTTAATTTTGACGGTGTGCAATGGCAGATACAAGTTCTTTCTTCTTCTTTTGGACGTTTTTCAATAGTATATACAGTAAAAGAAAATAAATATTTTCAAAAACAAATTCAACAATGATATGGTTAACTAAAATTGAAAAGGTTCAATAATATATTAATGGGGGCAGGGGCGGAGGTAATTTTATTTTTTATTTTTTAAGATCAAAAAACTTAAAAAATATAATGAAAAAAGATCATAAATTGAAGTGATGGAAATAAATATACCTCTTGAATTATTTGAAATCAATAATGGGAAATAGAAAAGATTTGAAATTCAAAAATAGATTTATTGATATAATTATGGAGAGATTTATAGCGTGATAAAAGGAAGAAAAATCATTGGTATGCAATTTTAAATTATTGTATCAAGAAAAAGGGGATGATGGGAGGAAAAGAAATGATTTTTTGATATTTTTTAAATGGTTGAGAAAACAAGAAAATATGATAACAAATTATATGTAGTTGAGTAATTTTTTCCTAATAATAATAATAATGATTGGAAAAATTACTTAATAACACATCCTTATTAACCGTGTTTTTCTTATTATTCCTTATCACTTCAAAATATTATAATAGTTTCCCTTTCTCCTCCGAAACTCTACTCATCCGGATACATAACTTCTCAACTCACAAATGTCATTTCTCTCTTCCTACTTTCACTCCTTCAATATATTCTTATTTTGACTTCCTCAATCTCAATAATTACTTACTTCATTACAATTTTGAATTTCAATTTTTTTTTCTCTCTCCACTCAATTGATTTAAAATTTCCCAGTAAGAAGTTTTTCTTCTTCACCAACTTATAGTTCAACATTTTTTTTGACTTTTATATTTTTATTTTTCAATTTCAATGTCCAGATACTTATGGAAGATGCTCCTTATTTTAGTATTGAAATTACCTGGTTAATCACCTAATATTTACTGTGTTTATGATTCTGCCAATGATTATTGGGTTGAAAATAGATCAAAATGATTGCGTAATCCATTATCAATGACAAATCATAATTTTGAGAAGTAGAAGTCGAAGAAGGATGTACATTCATTTTTTAAAGTCGTTGTGACCCCTCCCCCCCTAAAAAATGTAGAAGAGTTGGGTCTATAATATCTCTCCTTATAGTACATTTTTTAAAAAAAAAAAAAAATTAGTGTTCATCATTTTGTGATACAAAAAAGGGAGAAAAGTAAAACATATTGCTAAATACCGTTATCTATCAAATGTTCATATTTTTAATCTATCTAGTTGATTTTGATTCATAAATTTATGTATGATGTAACACCTCTCTATTTGAAAGAACTAGAAAGAAGTGAAAAATTGGAATAGTCATTTTTGGAAAGAAAATAATAATCTTGAAATTGGGAAAATTCTTTAAGTACCCCTCAACATATGCCCTAAATTTCACTGACACACTTATACTATACTAATTAAGGTCCTATTACCCCCTTTAACTTAATTTATAATTAATTTCTACCCCTTTTTCAACCTATGTGACACTATCTTCTGGGTCCCACGTAGATCGAAAAGTGGTAAAAAAAGTATGATGGGCATTGTCATTCTTTTATCAAACAGTTTGAAGTTGGTGAGGCTAATCTCTTGGGACTAAACTTGGTAAAAGAAACTCTGGACAAGGTCTAGAAAATCAGGCAGAGGATGCTCACAGTTCGAATAAGATAAAACTCTTATGGGGATCAGAGAAGAAAAGACTTAGGGGTCGTTTGGTACAAAGATTAGTAACGTTGTGGTTAGTAATGCAAGTAATGCAGGAATTTGTTATGCAGATATTAACAATGGATGACTTATTTTATATCAATTATTTGGTTCATTGTTTTCCACCTAATCTTGTGTTTGGATTAAAACTCTACAAAAAGTTTCATTTACCTTTATTGGAACAATGAATATCCCTAAGTTTAGCTCGTTGAATTTCAATTTATTTTGTCTCTCCCCTGAATTGATTTAAAATTTCCCAGTAAGAAGTTTTTCTTCTTCACCAACTTATAGTTCAACATTTTTTTGACTTTTTTATTTTGTTTTTTATTTTCAATGTCCAGATACTTATGAAAGATGCTCCTTATTTTAGTATTGAAATTCCCTGGTTAATCACCTAATATTCATTGTGTTTATGATTCTGCCAATGATTATTGGGTTGAAAATAGATCGAAACGATTGCGTGATACATTATCAATGACGAATCATTATTTTGAGAAGTAGAAGTAGAAGAAGGATGTACATTCATTTTCTAAAGTCATTTTGACCCCTCCGCCCCTAAAAATGTAGAAAAGTTGGATCTATAATATCTCTCCTTATAGTACATTTTTTCAAAAAAAAATAATTAGTGTTCATCATTTTGTGATACAAAAAAGGGAGAAAAGTAAACATATTGCTAAATACTGTTATCTATCAAATGTTCATATTTTTAATGTATCTAGTTGATTTTGATTCATAAATTTATGTATGATGTAACACCTCGCTATTTTTGAAAGAACTAGAAAGAAGTTAAAAATTGGAATAGTCATTTTGGAAAGAAAATAATAACCTTGAAATTAGGAAAATTTGTAAGTACCCCTCAACATATGCCCTAAATTTCACTGACAAACTTATAATATACTAATTAAGGTCCTATTACCCCCTTTAACTTAATTTATAATTAATTTCTACCCCTTTTTCAACCTACGTGACACTATCTTCTGGGCCCTACGTAGATCGAAAAGCGGTAAAAAAACATTGTATTATAGGCATTGTCCTTCTTTTATCAAACAGTTTGAAGTTGGTGAGGCTAATCTCTTGGGACTAAACTTGGTAAAAGAAACTCTAGACAAGGTCTAGCAAATCAGGCAGAGGATGCTCATAGTTCGAATAAGATAAAACTCTTACGGGTATCATAGAAGAAAAGACTTAGGGGTCGTTTGGTATAAAGATTAGTAACTTTGTGGTTAGTAATGGAAGTAATGTAGGAATTAGTAATGCATATATTAACAATGGATGACTTATATTATATCAATTATTTGGTTCATTGTTTTCCAACTAATCTTATGTTTGGATTAAAACTCTAAAACAAGTTTCATTACCTTTATTTGAACTATGAACATCCTTAAGTTTAGTTCGTTGCTAACATCCTTATATTTTAGAACTCTTAGAGTATGGTCGGCGGCAGTACTGGAACCGGGTCTGCTGGATCGGTAGTTACCTGAACCAGCACGGAACCCGGATCCATGAACTGAAAACGTACCGGAACCGGGATGGACCGGTACCAGTAGTTCCTGAATTTTTCCCTATTTCCGTCCCAGTCCGCCATGGAACCGGTACGAAACCGGACCGGATCAGATCGGTATGCGGGCGTTGATTTGTATTTTTTAAAAATTATTTTTTAAAAAAAAACAAATTAAAATCAATTAAAATAATTTATTTAAATTGAACAAATAATACTTTTCAAGTTAATTATTTATACTTTATACACATCCAAATTTTGAAAGTTTGTAAATCTTTCAATATTTAAGACTTAAAGTTTTAAGTTTGAAAGTTTGATAGTTTTAAAAGTTTGAATATAATATATATTATATAAATTTGAAATTTTATTTTTTTCGTAAATTTTCAAAGTTTTAAAGTATGCACATTTAAATTCAAAATTCAAATTTCTAAAAATTGAAATTTTAAATTTTCGAACTTTTAAAATTTAAACTTTTAAAATTTAAAATTCGAACTTCTAAAATCTAAAGTTTGAATTTTAAATTTTCAAACTTTAAAAGCTATAAAAGTTTAAGGGAAAAGAGTCTGATATACCCCTTGTTATGAAAGTTGCTCATATACCCCTCCTTCTAAACAAATGACTCACATATACCCTTTTCCTCTAAGAGAAATGAAAAAAAATTAATTTTAATCTAAATTTTTATTTTTTTTTTCTAAAAAATATAATCCCATGTGAGTAAATTTAATCCTCGTCAAACATTTTTTTTTTGACTTTTTTTTTATTCAATGACTAATTTATAATTATTATTTTGATAATCAAATTTATTTATGTTTCACTAATATTCTTGTAAAACTTATTGTAGATGACCAAATTTTTTCTTCGAATACGAAATTAAATTATAATATACAAAAAAAAATTGTTTAATTTTTTTCTTTACACTAAGGAATGAAAGAAAAAAACAAAATAAGAATAAGAAACTCAAATAATTATAATAAAAGAAGTCAAAAATAATTTATGTATCAAAAAAATTAAAATATACCTTGAACTTTGATAGAAGAATCATATATACCCCTAAATCATTTTTTAAAAAAATTAAAAGTAAAAAATATAAAATTTAAAACTAATTTTTTAACATTCGTTAAATGAAGGGTAAATCTGAGCCATTTTGTAACGGCAGGGGTATATGTGAGCCGTTTGTATAACAGTAAGGGCATATATGAGCCACTTTTATAACGAGGGGTGTATCAGCTCCAAATGACAAAGTTGAGGGGTATATCAGACCCTTTTCCCAAGTTTAAATATAACTTTTAAAGTTTGACATTTTAAAATTTCACAATAATAAAAACTCAATTTAATACGATAATAAAAAAAATTAAGGCGAATAGCCTAAACTTTTATTAATATTTATTTGATCATACAATGTGATTTACAAAAATATTAGTAGAGTATTAAAAGATCTAATCCACACATCCACCTTCTAGAAAGGATTTTGTTTGAATTAGATCTCGATTATCTTACTCATACTAATAGTCAGTGCTACGATAGAGATCCTTTCTTAAATCATTTAACATTTCTATAGTAACGTGATTAGAAATTCGTTGAATAGATAAATCTTCCATTGCTTCGATCCCATCATCACTATAATCTTGCATTATTTCATCAACGTCACTTTGAAATTTGGTTGGTAGTGGTTCACGATCCAAATTTCTTCTCTCAGCAATAATCCAATCTCTAAATAATATCGATATCTCGAAGCTATCCGTTGCTAGTGAATGTCTATGATCTCCAATTTGAAAGCTTTCTACACTAAAAACGCCTTTCGAAGCTACTGACGACGCTTGAATAGCTAATATATCTCCAGCCATCGGTTGAAGTTTTGGAAATCATTTGCCGTGATTGCTCCACCATGCTAGAACATCTTCAGTATGTTCTGTATTTTGATTAATATATGCATCAAAATAATTTCTATTATTGTGAGAAAGTTCAAAATAAAAATCTAAATAAGCATCGATATTATCTTTATTAAGTCTACTCCTAGAACTTTCAGGTTCAAGATCACTTGATAAATTTATATTAGAATTATATAAGTCATACAATTTTCTAGCTTCAAATTTTATGCTATCTTTAACTTCTTGACAACTGGGATTTTTATCTAGTTAACTATTAATATCCAATTTAAAATATATTTTATCAACCATCCTTGATGCACCTACATCTTTGTAAAGAGGGTTTAACAAACAAGCGGTTAAATAAATTTGAGAAATTGAAAAATAATATTTTTTTAATTTCTCAATATGTTTTTGAATAGTTTCTTGATATCTTGGTTTATTTTTAAATTTATTAAATTTAGAAGAAATCATACAAATATCATAAAAAAAAAAGTACAAATTGATGGACTATAAAGTACAAATATTCTTTTTGTAGTGTTGTAAAAAAGTTTTTTAAAAAATCTATGAGTTCATTTATATCATGCCAATCACTATCATCGAGTCTTTATGACATATCTGAATTATGAGCATTTCAAACCATTTGTAAGGATTTTCTATATTCATATGTGACTGCAAGCATTTCATATAAAGAATTCCATCTAGTAGACACTCTTTTTGAAATTTTTCTAGCTGGAAGATTATATTCAAAACAACGATTTTTAAAATCTCTACGCCTAGACTTAACTTGACATTTAAATATAAAATGGCATGCATTTTCAACTTTTCTGCAACCATTATCTTACATTTGTATACCATATCTAACAATCAAACTATACATGTGTGCAGTACACCTAATATGATAATCATCACCATAAATAGGACAATGAGTAGCTTTTAACAATTCAACAACAACATTATTATTTGAAGCATTATCTAGGTTTATACTACTTATTTTATCACATATTTCATAACTTTGTAAAAGATCTAGAATAAATTAAGCTATATAACAACCGTTTTATTTTGCATCTCACAAAATTAATAACCTAAAATGATTTTTTTGCATAATCCAATTTTCATCAATCCAATGTTCAGTAAAGTGAAATAATCGTTACCGTTTATACTACGACCCATATCAGAGGTAATAGTTATTTTACAATTATTATAATAAAATAAATACAACCTTTTTTATTGTACTTCTAGCAAAACCTTTAAAATATTGATTATATACAATATGAATATAATGTATAAAACCGAGATTTTCAGCAAAATTTAATGGCAAACCCATAACAACTATCATTTTAGCTAGTTCTTCAAGATTTTTTTCTCTACTATACGAACAGGGTAAACTAGAGCAAAAAACATTAGAAGGATTTAATTCTGTTTGTACCATGTTAGAGCTCCGACTCCTACATTTTCAGGAAGGGGGGTAACGTTCTTTTTCGCTTCGGCTACCGCTTTAGCATGCAAAATTTTTTCACAACAGGACATTAAATGATTACTCAAATGTCCCGTGCCACAGGATAAACAAACAGTTTTATGATTTAATGTATGTTTAGATTTATTACAAATACCTTGTGTTTAATCTTAATTTTGTGTCATAAATTGCCACACAACCGATTTTTTAGCACGTTCTACCTTAGGCCTAGGATGTACAGGGGGACCAGGGATAGAAAAACGAAAGGGAGCGGGATTAGGAACGGGAATAGGAGTAATAGTAGCCATAAGTGGCTCAGTTTCATCATCATCATCATCATCATCAAAAGTAGACGTATCAATATAATCATCACTGTCATATCATTATCATCATCTCAGGGCAATTCATCATCAAAATTACCAAACCGACATTTTAAATATTCATGATAAGGATCTATCCAGAATTACTATCAATATTAAAAAAGTATCATTAACATGTGTATAATCCTCCGTATTTGTTTTTACCATAGTAGATTTTTTAGTTTTAGATCTAGAAGAACTATCGATTTTTGGATAATCGGAGGATGTAAAGTTTAACATATTTCGAACATGCTCGATTGCACTTTTTTTTACCTTTTTCTTTTCGAAAACTATTTTTATCAGAATCCATATTCAAATATTAAATGTGAGTAAATTATATATAATATGAAAAATATAATTCAAATAAATATTTAATCACAAAATGAATAAAAAATTATTGCAATATAAATGAAATGTAAATTATAAGTTGGAACGAATGTACCGAACATCTACTTAAAAAAGTAGACGTTTATGACAGCCGAAAGCCGGAAGTGTAAATGAAAGTTGAATTTTGAAGCTCCAAATACAATTTTCAAAGACCAAAACGGCAAAATCGGAATTTCTTGAAATTTTAAGAGATTAGATATTAGAGAAGTTGAGAGTTGAGAGAATAGAAGATGATCATGTGAATTTGTGATTTAAAAGAATGAATGTTTAGGGGTATTTATAGGTAAAAGAGAAGGTTTAAAGTATAATTTTTAGAACTATGGGGTATTAAAAAAGTTAAGGGGGGGGGGGGGGGTGTATAATTGGCTGAAAAAATTGGGAAAGAGCCGTTGGGGGCCCCACTAGCCGTTACCCAACGGCTCTAATACACTCATTTTTTTTTTAAAAAAAATTACTTAACTGGACTGGACCGGACCGGGATTTACCGAAACCGGGACTCACCGGTAAAACCCAATTTTCGTCCCGTTACCTGTTTTGAAACCGGACATAACGGTCCATACCGGGATAAGCCAGAACGGAACTGGACCGATAACGGAATGGGATTGACTGGACCGATAACGGACTGGGATGGACCGGACCGGTATCCGGAGGTACCGTTGCCAGCCATATCTTAGAGTAGTGAATTTAATCATTTTTATTAGTGTAATTAGTAGTATTCTTTTTCTCTAAAATACCTATAAGAATTGTTTTGAACACTAGCTCCTAAGCACTGTTCATGATCCAAAATTGGATTTTGACATGAGAATACAAGGAAATAAATTTATATAAATGAGAATTCCACCAAGTAAAGGGTATGTTTGCTCCACTAATCATTCAGAAGCAACAAAAAATCTGCAAAATAAATGGAGACAATATATACAAGAAAAAGTCACATTAAAAGCTGAAAGGTAGTTATCTCAAAATCCTCCACATACCAGAGGACAAAAACAAATCAAATTTATAATGGTTCAATATCTATTTCTCATTGTTATAAAGCTTTACTCCTGTAAGATCATCAGAACCTTGTATTCCATTGTTATCATTATATTGTTCATCGTCATGTTCCTCAGCTTCATCAACTAGCTATGCCTGGCGTTTTTATTCCTTCTTTTCTTCAACATATCTTTTGTTCCGGGAATTGTTTACACGGTGAGACGTCCCTGCAAGTTACACTTTTTTACGAAAAGTTACACTCAACTTGCTCTTTTCCTGTATTTCCAACCCAGATCAGCAGTTTTTCAATCTCTGTTAAAGATCAAAGAAACATAATCAACAAGATAATCAAACTAATTGAACTAACCAGTAGTAGTAAAAACGAAGAATAAAATACTGTGGAAGTACAAGGAATAAAAGTAAGAATGAGATATTTGACCTTCAACTTGGGTTTGCGCTGAGACTTCTTCTTGGTTGTGCTATTAGTTGGTTCCAACTTGAACGTAGACCCCTCACTTTCATTCAATATTTTGTGTGCTTATTTCCTCTACTAGTTCCAGAGATCACTGGAGAAGAGTCATCATCATATTTTGTGTCATAAAGTGGAAGATTATCCACGATATGTCTGCAGTAAGAAAGGCAGATTGAAATAAATATCCAACACATGTATTGGCTAACTCTGTCAACCAAGGCTTGGACACATGAAAAGAGATCACCTATTTTTGTTGTCTCCACTAGGATATGAACCCGAGACATCAGAGCAATTCCTCACTTCATTGACCATCAAATGTTTCTTACAAGGAGGAAACGAAAGGGTAGCTACTATATATGAAACATAATATGACTATAGTTAATTATAGAGCAGTGAGGAGCAAGCCAATTCCATATGATATCATTTAAGCTTTCCCATTCCTATGATCCTGGACGTGGTACTGCGAATTGAACCTGACTACTGGTTTGACCAATCAATCGTCGGCAAGTCAAGTAAGGAAACTTCAGTTCATTTTGTCCAGAAATATTATTTTCGGCCTACGTATTAATTGACAGACAAAAGAAGTGGGAGTAAGAATATGGGAGGAGCAACTCTTCTCATACTTTGGCTTATGAGAAGATCTATTACTAAGCCGTTGCCTGTCACATTTATATATCTCACTGAGGTTTTCATGGAATCACTAATCAAGTTAACCGAACAATGATTACCTGTTATCCCCCTCTTCCAAGACATTGCTGCACTCCTGAGGCAACTGCCAAGATAAAAAAGGGAAAAAAAGAATAAGAAATGGGATTGACAAACTCATATCGAATTTAGAAGGATCTATCATAAAACATTAATCTGTTTATTGTCTAATTCTGGAAAAAAGGAACAAGTGAAATGTCGCTATAAATGGCATTCTAGATATAACAATTCACAAGAAACTTAAGTTACCATATATCCTTGAGATTTGGCACCCAAAAAAAGAGAACAGTTTGCAGCTCCACACAGACAATGAACAGGTGCACCACCATACCACTCAAAGTTATAGTTATATGAAAGCTCCATTCCCACGGATATATCTCTCTTTGCAAATATTCCTACCCTTGTTTCCCCTAACACTATCCATTTCCTTGTTTCACAATTTGGTTGGCTGGAAAATTCAGGAACACATTGTATCGTCAGTACTATCAATCAACATCAGTTAACAGACTTAATTCACTTTTCACTATTTCAATAACTGAAATTTTATAACTCACCATGAATGATTAATGAATCTTGCTAGACCTCCCTTCTTGGTAGCATCAATGAAATAATTCGCGTTCAGTGACATGATGTATGCGTCCTTTATATATGCACAAATCATATGAAATTATATAGTAGTGATCGATCTGTAGATGCATTGATAACAATCTCTATTGTCAATAACTTACTATGAGCTTCATAAGCCAGACACCTTTTCTTTGCTGCTTCAGATGATAGCACTTCTCCACAGTATTCCATGATGAACTGTCCAGCCTAACAATGTAAAGAGAGACGAAGAATTGGTTGATAGTCCATAGAAAATAGTAATTAAGAATATTCAAGAGAAAATAGTTACTTCTCAAAGGCTTCCGATAAATTCCAGAGAAAATAGTAATTACGAATAAGTAATAACTCGGCTGCTTCAGCAGAATTACCTTTATATTCTCATCAGCTGAAAGAACCCAACCACGCTCTTCAGTCCTAAACAATTTAGTTTTTTCATATTCACATTTCTTGAATCTCTGTGGACAGCAAGCAAACACTTCAAATCATGGCATTGAGTAGAATCTACCATTAGTTATTGACACAGTATCCTCAGTGAAGTAGATGAAATGATAAATTCACGTGAAGAAAGATTTTCAACAGTGAAAGAACTAAATGACAAGCAACAATGTTTTATTATTTTCATTTACAATGGAATAACTGGAGGGGAACCTCAGAGAAATGGTAAAATTGTCTAGGTCACAGGTTCCAGCCATTGCAGCAGCCACTAAAGCTAGCATCTACATCACACCTCTTGGGGTGCGTCCCTTCTACGAACCCAACTAATGTTGGATGCTTTGTATACTGGGCTGTCCTTCACTATTGCTCGAAACAACCCACATTCAATCAAACAGAGATACCCAGCTCCTCAGCTCCTCTGCTAGATTTTCACCTTAACATCTAATGTTTCTTAATACACTTCATTGCTACTAGGCCACACCCTCAATGTTCTATTAAGGATATTGCATACAACAATTTGAACAATTAACCCTATATCTATACGAAAAATCTAGATGCATCATAACAATAACAATCAAGGTAAAGATCGTATGCTCCACTCTTACAACACAAATAACTGACTTTTAGAATTTTTTGCTAACATAGAGACATGACTTGACAGATTTACTAGAGTGACATTACACATTGGTTACGTTAGTTCTCATGTTAGACTTTGTCAGAACAGTTTGCAAGTATGCAAGTATGGAATTGGCCCGAGTGAGCAATACTGATCCCATGAAAGGTGAAAGAACAGAAACAACCAATGGGCATATAAAGAAATAGATGCTTGAAGCAGCTTGTCATAGGCCTCGAATCTGATGATTCATCTCAAGAGGGTGGAACAGGAAAAAACAAATTTGATGGGGATGCTAAGACAAAGGTTGGTTTATAACAGACATGTAAGAAACGATAAAAAAATTCGAGCTGAAGATTAGCTACTTCCATCCATTTATAAGTTCCTTATGCCAGATTGATATGAAGATGTCTTAGAGGCTAATGGGGAGGAAATTAATAGAATAATAGTAAGAATTCTTCTTGTGTATGAGGAAGAGTCCCATGACGCGCATAGACAAAGATACCATTAGAAGTCTGATAAAGAAGAAAAGTGCAGAAGTAAAAGCATAGAAATTCGACAAGACAAGAAACTGGATAAAGCTCCGTCACATGAAATATATGGGGAATATCATGTGGAAGAGTTTGCACCCATGCACACCATGCACGGATGATATAATTTGACCTTTTGAGGATAACTTGGCTGAATAGTTGAAGGACATAAAAGCTTTTCTCACAATTCGCATACTTTTCGTGTTGTCTCTTTCTTTCTTTTTTCGCTTTTGTCAATAGTCTTCTAGTTCTTTTTTTCAATAATTAAGGGGCAACCAAAAAAGCAAAATTTTTGGAGTTGGAACTCGACATCAAGATGTAGATCAAAGGAAAGAACAACATAACTAGTAAGCCTTTTGACTTCTATAGAAGTACTTTTGTTGGGTTTTAAAAGGTGTGAACGAAAAAAGAAGAGTTGGGACTTTTACAAAGAGTTGCACTTTGATGAAAAGTAGCGATTTTTATGAAGAGTTGTGAATTTTTTTACGAAAAGTTGTGACTTTTATAAATTTTTGTGACCTTTCCGAAAGATTGTGACCTTTTCTAGTAAAGCACAATAAGAACCTTTTCACACTATCCTTTGTTTTCTATAAATTGAGGGATTTCCTCTCATTTTAAGAACATAATTTTTTTGACTTCTTATACTACTACTTAATCTAATATTTTAAGTGTACTTTACTGTCGTTCAGTAATTTGCCGACACCGTGGTTTTAGGATCCATACACTGGTGAGAAAGATCGTTCTATCTTGGGAGGATATATTCCATTAACCTCGCGTGCTTGACGGGAAATATTTCCTGAAGGGGACATTCTACATTCAGTGAACTCGATTTTCTTCTTTAAGAAAAATATTTTTTATATTGTTTCTTATTTTTTTTGGTTCTATTTCTCTACTAGTTTAATTTTCTAGTTTTAAGATACTCTTTAAAATTTTTTGTTTCTTATCAATTTCTTCAAAGTTTTTTGTTCTAAGTATCTTAGGAATACAAGATGAACAACTCTAAGTATCCTAGGAATACAAGATGAAATGAACAACAATCTTAAGGAAATTATTATATTGTTGGTATTTCTTGTATTCTACTGATTTAGGGAAACATATCATAGAAGTAGACGATTAATGTATTACTTCTCGAGAATTATGTGCTTTGTTTAGGAAGTTCAATGTGAAAATGTACTAGAAGATTTTTTTTGGTATTTCAATTAAAGATTACACCAGGCAACCATCTTATTATTTATCTAAAAAGAAAAATATTTTCTATATTGTTTCCTAATTTTTTGGTTCTATTTTCTCAACTAGTTTAATTTTCTAGTTTTGAAAATACTCTATAAAATTTGTTGTTTCTTATCAAATTCTTCAAAGTTTTTTGTTCTAAGTATCTTACGAATACAAGATGAACAACTCTAAGTATCCTAGGAATACAAGATGCAACGAACAACAATCTTTAGGAAATATTATATTGTTGGCAGTTCTTGTATTCTGTTGATTGAGGGAAACATATCATAGAAATAGACGATTAATGTATTACTTCTCGAGAATTATGTGCTTTGTTTAGGAAGTTCAATGTGAAAATGTACTAGAAGATTTTTTTTGGTATTTCAATTAAAGATTACACTAGGTAACCTTCTTATTATTTATCTAAGGATAAAAATAGTTTCTAAAAGTTATCAGTTTTGATATTTATCATGAATGTCTTTGGAAAAAGATATGCAAACCATATTTGAATGAAATTTTATTGACAAAAAGTGTTGTCTTTAAAATTTTCAGAATGAGAGATGCACATTTTTGTTTGATAGAATAGGATGTCAAAATGTTATAGTTGGAAAGCTATTTGAAAAGAAAATTATACTCATGTGATAATTTATAAATATGTTCAATTCTGTTTGAAGACTAAAAAATACTTTTGTAATTTTGTACTCCATATGAAATTTGATTGTGTCTGATTTTTGTAGACTAAAAACTTTTGTAGTTTTCTACTCTAGATAAATTAGACTATGCAATTGATTTGAAGAATATCAAAACTTCACATAATAAGTTAATGTTGTACTTTTGATTTTCTATAAACTTCACCATTAGATAGAAACAAATTGAACAAACATGACATTGAGTAGAATCTCCCATTAGTCATTGACATAGTCTCTTCCATGAAGTGGATGAAAAGATAAATTTAAGAGAAGAAAGATTTTTAACAGGGAAAGAACTAATGACAAGAAACAATTTTTCATTATTTTTGTTTACAATGAAATTGCTGAAGGGGCACCTTCGACAACCGGTAAAATTTTCTCTGTGTAGGTAGATTCTAGCCATGGAAGCAGCCACTAATGCTAGCATCTACATCACACCTCTTGGGGTGCGTCCCTTCTAAAATCCCAGCTAACCTTGGATGTTTTGTACATCGGGCTACCCTTTATGTTATAAAGGAATAACTAGGAGAAATTATGCCATATATCAACTTCTCGGAACAAACCATATTCAATCAAACAGATATATCCAGCTCCACAGCTGATCTACTAGATTTTAACCTTGAGATCTAATGGTTCTCAATACACTTCTTCGCCACTAGGCCATACCCTCAATGTAATATTAAGGATATTGCATATAACAATTTGAAAAAGTAGCCATATATGTATACGAAAAATCTAGATTCATTATAATTATCAAAATCAAGGTTAAGGTCGTATGCTCCACTCTTACCACACAAATACCTAACTTTGTAAGAATTTTTTGCGAACATAGAGACTTGACTTGACAGATTTATTAGCTTGAAATATTTGAAAAGATCAGTTAACAGAAATATTGACTTGAAATATCGAATAATGTGACACTATACATTGTCCACTGTAGAGGTGTAAGATGTAGTTCTCATGTTAGACATTGTTAGAACAGTTTTGCAGTACGGAATCGGCCCAAGTGACAAAGACCGATCCCATGAAAGGTGAAAAAAGAGAAGCAAACAATGGACGCATAAAGAAATAGATGCAGGAAGCTTGTTTTCATAGGCCTCCAATCTGATGATTCATCTCAAGAGGGTGGAAAAGTAAAAAACAAACATGATATGGCAAAGGTTGACTTATTAAAGGAACGAACAACTGGTCTGCCTTTCGACTTCTATAGAAGTACTTTCTAGTTCCAAATAAGTGTTCTATTAAATTTTGTACAACCATATAAGTTGATAAATTATAAATATAATTCGTCAAAAGTTAATAAAATCATATTAACAACAATGATTAACTATAAATTAGTGAGACTTGACCTTTTTTAGAAGGTAATACTTTTATTAAAATAACACTACAAAAGGTTATGGCGTGACATAAATTTGTTAAAATAAAGGTTAGAAACATGAAATTGTTTCTCTTTTTCTCAACATAAAACTGTAACACAAATTTGATGCACTACAAACAAAAAATTTGTTATAAGTCCAGAAAATAATTAAACAAATCATCTAATGTGCCTGATTCCACAATTTTCACCACACTAACAAGCATCCTTGTGTACACTCACTTCTGGTGTGTACATTTAAGCATCTTTCAGCAGAAGCAGTTTCAGGATCATTGACACTATATTTGCATTCACAAACCGCGACATCCTGTACTTTAAGTTTCTTATGTATCTATGACATTAGAAAATTTAAATTAAAATTGACTAACTAAAGCAAATAATAGTGATATTCGAAAACTATTAAACTCCAAGTCAAGGAAAACATCTTTTAGGGTAAACGTTCTCTCTCTCTTTCTCTCTCTCTCTCTCTCTCTCTCTCTCTCTCTCTCTATCTCCCTCGTTTTTTGGTGATTATTTTGAAGTTTAAGTTAAGAGATCAGAAGCGTAAATCATGGAAGCCAAAAATCTATAAACCACATAATGAAGAAGTAGCTAGGTCACAAAATTTTCCCATAGAACTAAGAAAAAGATGAACATAAGAATTATAAGAATTATTAGTTTCAACTAACGAAAAACATGGACAAATAATAATAATATGGATTTCAAGTTTCTTATTTTAATCATTTTATTGCCAATGAAATTATATAGCATGAAATCCTAGGCAGATCATGCAATAAGGTACACTAGTTAAAGTTTAGTCTCTTAAAAAACAAACAAAATAACAATATAGATTGTGAGTATAATCAATATACTATCCAACTGATTCAGAAGTCTAAGCAATAAGTGTATGAAAATAAGATTAAGTTTAAGGATTATCAAAATAAAGAATGCAATTAATTGGTGGTACTAACAATTATACATGAAGACACAAGTGTGCTTCTTCCCCCTTTTTTCCTTCATTGGCAATCTTTGCGAAATAGCTCCAATGAGAAGAAAAAAGAAGGCGTTAAGAGACCCTCCTGAACCAATCCTAGACTTTCTAAGATCCTTTTTCAAACCTGCTCCCATTTTGATTTCGAGTCAAGAACTAAACGACTCGAATAATATGGTACCTCTGTCACCCCCAAAATAAAAGGGTGATCTCGTAGTTCTTGGTATGTGAAGATCAATTGTTAGGTTCTCCATTTTATTTTCCCATAGAGGTGGAACCTAACTATGTGCTCGACAGATAGTTGTTCGTACACTATAAGGGATGTATGAATTCTCAAGAAGTGAGGAGTTGTGGTGGTCCTCTCGGATCTCACGAGTGAATCAGATTTTTGATCTACATTGGATATTACCAGAATCACCCCATCTATATTCCTTAGGAGAACTTTGGTTTCAAACCCAAGTTAGAACAGGAGGAGTATGCAACGCTAATGTGCCTTGGATGATCCATATCTCAGTGTCAGGCGCCGATGAGCACGATGAACTATCCATGTGGCTAAGTCACGACCGGAATCTAGACCCCAGACGAGACCGGCGTCGTTGACCTCTCAGAGGTCGCAGAAAGCCTACTTACGTCATTCTTACTTTACATAGATTAATTTTAGCGGAAAATTTGAATTTTTTTATTCTTTAATCATACTTGCTAAACATTCTTAACATTTCGTAATCGTTCATCATCAACCATCTAACATTTAAGAGATAAGCACTGAAAGAAATAATTCATTAAGTATTAACTGTATATCGGCCAAAATAGCACCAATACAAAGTCTGAACCAAAACAGGAAAGAAACGCTAG
The DNA here is from genome assembly GCA_027705065.1 of Solanum peruvianum. NCBI lineage: Eukaryota > Viridiplantae > Streptophyta > Magnoliopsida > Solanales > Solanaceae > Solanum > Solanum peruvianum. Next base: position 56,702,878 of record JAKWJD010001763.1, read on the forward strand.
TGGAACATGCTCCACTAGCTCAACTCTAAAACTACGCTAGAATGTAAAACAGTAGCATCCTCGAAAGCATGAGGACCTACCAAACTCCGGATGAATGCTGACGTCCGGATAGCTGCAACAACGAACCTGTAGCTCTAGCGTCCACCTGTGCCTGCACCTAAAAGTAGATGTTCGTATGGAATTAGTACACACTTGTACTAAGTATGGGTATATGCAAGCACACACCAGGGACATGCATGAGGAAGAAGAGCTCTTTCCTAACAACATGATGTTTGGAAGTCAAGTCAGTGGACTTGCTAAAATGAGATTAGGAAAGTTATGCCATGAGAGTGACATGCATCATATAATCATCGTATTGCACACAACACATAACATCTTCACATAGCACAAGCATATAACACATAGTTTCTTTCATATTATTCATTCATATACCATGAGACCTTATTATCATAGACTTAACCTTAAGACTTTCCAAAATGAGGGCTCAACATATGGGACCTCAACTAGGGAGCCTTCTTTAGCAAACACAGAGTCTGCTTCATTCATTCATTGTATTTCATTTCAATTCATTCATAGGCCAGTGCGAACACCAACTATACCTAGGATGTAGTTTAAGACTTTCATCGGGTTTGCTGTGCAATGATCAGGAATGACCTAATGTCATTACCTGAATCTAGCTCACCTCTTGATTATCCTATCCTAACACCTTCGGTATCATTCATTTCTTTATATGATTCATTTGAGGCTGGCCTCATTCATTCATTGGGAACTTTAACTTTAACCGACATAGATCATGTGAGCATCATGAAATCCAGTGTCTTCCCCACACCGAAAAGAGGTGGAATCACCGGCCAAAGCGATTCAATAACATGCTAGCGTATATGGGAATTTAACCCCGCCAGATCCCTATAGTGGCAATATAGGTTCAAAGACTAGGAGATGTATGGAGACCCATACCGGCAAGCCGGACAGTCTCATCTCATGAGAGTTACGTGAACCTCCGCCCTTCCCGAAAGAAGGCATCACCGCTCATAGCTAGCCTATCGGTGCTCGGTATAAAGTTCCATTACGTTCAACTCATACATCATGGAAGTTGGCTTCTAGTATAAGGACATTATAGCTCAATAGATGATTTCTCATCTCATCATTGTATTAAGTGTTTTAAACTCAATATTTTCATTAGAGTGTTCATAGAGATTGATCTCTTCATTATCTTAAACTCTCATTGGTGAGTACGTATTGGTAACTTTACTTAGGCTCATTTGAGATTGTTCTCATCATATACATTAGCCTCACATCATGGTTGTCCACAATTCTTCATTTCATTACGTATATCTTAGGTTCACTTAATTTGAACGTATGGTAAACTTATGTGTCTATACATACAAGCCACGGGGCTTCATTTATAGTTCGTTAAGTGATTCTTATTTTCCTAAGATTATGTATTACAAGACTTATGTATCTTGTATATAATCCAAGATCTTTGATTTTTGATCTAAGTAGATGACATTATCTTGAATATTTCACTCACGTATGACTTATGTATATAATAGAGGTTTGGACACGGGAACCCAAATTTTGAATTATTTGGATATCATTTATATTTTTCATTGATTTTAGTTCTAATATTCATAAATTAGAACTCTAAGTTAAATCTCAACATTTTGTGAAATAATAAATTTCCTATTTTAATTAGAATTCTAAATTAAATTTCAATCATTTACATGAAAGAATAATTTTCTAATTTAATTAGAATTCCAATTTAAATCTCAATATTTACATAAAAGAATAATATTCTATTTTTAATTAAAATTCTTAATTAAATCTCAATGTTTACATAAGAGAATTAATTTTCCAACTTTAATTAGAATTTTAATTATTATTATTATTATTATTTTTAATTAATTCGCTTGAATAGGGAGGTTGTGGGTTCGAACCCCACAACCCCTTTTTTTCCTCTCATTTTCGCTGAAGAGGAGGCTGTGAGGTGGTGGGTTCGAACCCCCACAGCCCCTCTATTTTTTTTTATTAAATAGGGGAGTGGCAGTGAGGTTGTGGGATCGAATTCCCACAGCTCACGCTATTATTCGCGCCCTCCTTTCAGCGCTGAGGTCGTGGGATCGATTCCCACGCCTCGCGTTCCTTTTCTCTCTTTTTTTTTTCGCGCATAGCTGGGGGTCGCGGGTCGATCCCCGCCCCAGCATTCCTTTTAATCCTTTTTTTTTCTTTTCGCGCGTGGCTGGGGGTCGCGAGTTCGATCCCCCCAGCCCCCTTTTTATTTTTTTCTTGGCGAATTTCGCCGGTCCCAGCCCCCATTTCGAGCCCCGCCTGGCACATTCCTTTTTTTTTCTTTTTCTTACTTTGGTGAGGTCTCGGGTTCGATCCTGCAGACCTCACCCATTTTTAATTAATTTTTTTGACACCCAAAATTTCCAGAATTCACCTGTAGCGAATTCCAGATTCTGGAACTTTGTTACACATTTTTATGATGCGATTTACGGGACTTTTAAGCACCTCTTTATTTGTCGTTCGTTAGGATTCTTAAGACAAGTTTAAAGTATGATTTGGTCATTTGTTTAACTAAAATTTATAGCATTCAAACAAGTGAACACCAAGATTTTAAGAGCCTCTATTTGCACATAAAACACGAGTAATCTCTAATCTAGTAACATGCTAAAGAAAGACTAAAGTCATGGTCAAAATCTTGCACAAATACATACATATATACTTTCATACTTTCCAAAAGACACAAAATTTAAACACATCATTCATGCAAGAATCTAGAAGCACAACATACCCATCCTCAAATTCATAGGGAGCTAAGGACAAGGACATACAAAGGGGAACAACCTTAGTTTCAAGAGTTAAGAAACGTTCGAAAGAAGTACTCTGGAGAAAGAACTCCATGAGAGAAACCCATACCTTAATCGATGTTCAAACTTAATGTTGCTGCCCGGAAAACTCCTCCAAACCACTCCCAATTCACTTCAACGTACACCTCTCTCGACGAACCTCTCTTAGCCTTGACGTTTTGATTACTTTTTCTTTTGCTTAAAAATTTTTGTGAGTTCTTCAAGCATGAAAATTGTTGATATTTTGGCAGAAAAAATGTGAGGAAGATGGAGAACGTGAGAGAGGGAGTTAAGAAGCGTGAGAGAGAGAGGACTAATTGGATTAGGAGACTAATTCAAGAATTAGTCAAATAACATTTAAAATAAATAAATACAAATCTGTTTTTTATTATTTATTTATTTATTCATTTAAAACGTGAAAGGACCATTATGCCCTTAAATACCTATTTATTCTTATTTATATAATTATTTTTTTTGGATCGTTACATTATCCCCCCCTTAGGAACATTCGTCCCCGAATGACACTACCATTACACATCATAATGCCAATCAGATCATAACTTAATTGCTATGTACAATCAGCCAATAGCAACAAAATACGAAGAGATAAGGAACTATAGTCTTACGAGTAGGAAGCCTAACCTCAAGAGTTGAAAAGATGTGGATATCGGGATCTCATGTCGGCCTCAGCCTCCCACGTAGCACCCTCCACAAGATGATTTCTCCACAATACCTTCACTGTGGCAATCTCCTTGTTCCTCAGCCGCTTGACCTGTCTGTCTAAGATCTCAACAGGTATTTCCTCATAGGACAAGTCTTCACCAACCCCCAAACCTTCTACAGGTAGGATTGATGCTGGATCACCTAGGCACTTCTTCAACATAGAGACATGAAAGACTGGATGAACAGAAGCTAGCTCCGCAGGCAATGCTAACTCATAGGCCACCTCACCCACGCGCTGTAGGATCTCATATGGCCCCACATACCTCGGACTAAGCTTCCCTTTTCTACCAAATCGCATCACCCCTTTCATAGGCGATATCTTCAAGTAAACCTGGTCACCAACGTTAAATTCTAAGGGTCGCTTTCTGTTGTCTGCATATGACTTTTGTCGGCTGTAAGCGGTAGCCAACCTGTCTCTAATCATTCTAACTTTCTCCAAGGCCTCATGAATGATCTCTGGACCCAAAATAGATGACTCTCCAACCTCGAACCACCCAACTGGAGATCTACACCTCCTACCATACAATGCCTCAAACGTGCCATCCCAATGCTGGAGTGGTAGCTATTATTATACGAGAACTCTATCAAAGGTAGATGGTCATCCCAATTACCTCTAAAGTCAATCACACACGCCCTCAACATGTCCTCCAATGTCTGAATAGTGCGCTCTGCCTGCCCATCTGTCTGAGGATGAAAGGCAGTGCTAAGTTTCACCTGCGTGCCTAAGCTTTTCTGGAAAGATCTCCAAAAATGCGAAGTAAACTGAGCTCCTCTATCTGAAATAATAGACAAAGGAATCCCATGCCATCTCACAATCTCATCAATGTAGAGTCTCGCGTAATCCTCGGCCCTGTAAGTAGACTTCACAGGGATAAAGTGGGCAGACTTAGTCAATCTGTCCACAATAACCCATATAGAGTCATGCTGCCTCCTAGTCCTCGGAAGACCAACTACGAAGTCCATATTAATGGCCTCCCATTTCCAAGTCGGAACCTCAATAATCTGAGTCAGACCACCAGGCTTAAGATGCTCTGCCTTAACCTGCTGACAATTAGGACACTTAGCCACATAGTCTGCAATATCCTTCTTCATGCCATCCCACCAATAAATCTGCTTAAGATCATGATACATTTTTGTGGAACCTGGATGTATGGAATATCTGGAACCATGGGCCTCTGTAACAATCCTGGTCGTAAATCATCTACATCTGGTACGCACAACCGGTTCTGGTATCTAAGTATGCCATCATCTCCCACAGCAAAGGACTCGTTCATTTTTAACAACACTGAGTCCTTCATCTCCATCAACACAGGATCAAGATGCTGACCATTTTTGACTTCCACTATCAGGGATGATTCAAAACTAGGGTGAACTGAAACACCTCTACTAGTAGAGTCAACCAACTGCACACCCAGTCTGGCCAGTCTGTGTACCTCTTTCACTAGCTCCTTCTTCTCATCCTCAACGTGGGCTGTACTCCCCATGCTCATCCTGCTCAAAGCATCAGCCACAACATTAGCCTTACCTGGATGATAGTGCACATTCATGTCATAATCCTTCAGCAGCTCCAACCATCTGCGTTGCCGTAGATTCAGCTCCCTCTGCGTGAACACGTACTGGAGACTCTTATGATCCGTGAACACATCCACATGTACCCCATACAGATAATGCCTCCACAGCTTCAATGCAAACACCACGGCTGCCAACTCCAAGTCATGAGTGGGATAATTCTTTTCATGAACCTTGAGCTGTCTGGAAGCATAGGCTATCACCTTACCAGCCTGCATAAGAACACATCCCAAACCAACCCTAGATGCATCACAATAGACAGTGTAATTCTCGCCACTCTTAGGCAGAGTAAGCACCGGGGCTGAAGTGAGTCTGTCCTTGAGCTCCTGGAAACTCTTCTCACAAGTCTCCGTCCATTCAAACTTGGATTCTTCTTTGTCAAGGCTGTAAGTGGGGCAGCAATGGAAGAAAATCCCTCCACGAACCTGCGGTAGTAACCAGCCAATCCCAGAAAGCTACGGATATCGGTGGGTGTAAGAGGCTTTGGCCACTTCTTAACGGCTTCAGTCTTTCTCGGGTCCACTTCTACACCTTGATCGGACACAACATGGCCCAGGAAGGTCACTGATCTCAGCCAGAATTCACACTTGCTGAATTTGGCATACAACTGATGCTGTCTAAGTACCTGCAAGGTTAGTCTCAAATGTTGTTCATGCTCTTCCTTGGTCTTAGAGTAGATGAGAATGTCATCAATGAATACTATGACGAAAGAGTCAAGGTATTCACGGAAGACTCTGTTCATGAGATCCATAAATGCAGCAGGTGCATTCGTGAGACCAAATGACATAACCAAGAACTCATAATGACCATAACGGGTACGAAAGGCTGTCTTTGGGACATCTCCATCCCTAACCCTAAGCTGATGATACCCTGAACGAAGATCAATCTTAGAGAAGAAACTAGACCCTTGGAGTTGATCGAACAAATCATCTATTCTGGGAAGTGGATACTTATTCTTTATAGTGACTTTGTTGAGCTGCCGATAATCGATACACATTCTAAGGGTCCCATCCTTTTTCTTTACAAACAACACTGGAGCGCCCCAAGGGGATATGCTCGGCTGAATAAAACCTTATCAGTGAGATCTTTTAACTGCAGCTTCAACTCCTTGAGTTCTGCTGGAGCCATTCTATAAGGAGGAATTGAGATTGGTTTAGTATCAGGTTCTAAGTCGATACCAAAGTCAATCTCTCGAAGGGGAGGGACTCCAGGCAAATCTTCAGGAAACACATCTAGGAATTCATTTACTACAGGCACCGAGTCTATGGAAGGAACATCATGATCTAAATCATTAACACTCACTAGATGACATAGTAACCCTTGGCCATCATTTTATTGGCCTTAAGATTTGAAATCAAGGGGTTAGGACGAATCGGATTGTACCCCTCCCAGACTAACTCTTCTCCATTAGGGAAGCGAAACCTCACCACCCTACTACGACAGTCCAAGCAAGCATAATAGCTGTGAAGCCAGTCCATGCCAAGAATAATATCAAAATCACGCATGGGTAACTCAATCAAGTTTGCACACATAGCCTTGCCACTCACAACTATTGGGCAATTCTTGTATACCCTATCGGTTCTCACATTTTCTCCTAAAGGCGTACTAACCACTATAGGATCATGCAGAACTTCAGGTAGTATTTCAAAGGTAAGGGCAAGCAGAGGAGTCACAAAGGAAAGCGTAGACCCTGGATCAAGTAAAGCATAAACAGAAGTTGAGAATACTTGCAGCATACCTGTGACCACATCAGCGGACTTCTCCTGCTCCTCCCTACCTTTCAAGGCATAAAATCTGTTCCTCTTCGGAGGCTCGGCTGCTGCTGCATTATGTGGGGTAGGCCTAGGCTGAGCATTACCCCCAGCCTGACCTCTGTTCTGGGGACAGTCTATGACCATGTGTCCACTCTTACCACAACCGAAACAGGCATTAGTGCCCTGTCTACATTCTCCAAGGTGCATTCGGCCACACTTAGTACAAGTCTTCCTTGGACGCTGCATCTCACCTCCATTGCCCCTTTTGGGTTCAGGTCTGCCTCCTCTAGGCGTTGTATTTCTCTGAGGGTCAGAATTTCCAGCACTCTGTTGCCCCTTCTTGAATTTGGGCTGCTCGCGGACGCCAAAATTGTTTCTATGGCCTCCATGGCTGGGACCTGCCTGATAATGAGGCCTAGGACTCCTAACATCACGTACACCTCTCCTCTTACGGCTGTCCTCTACCTGCTGGACATGCATCATTAATCTAGAAAGGTCCATATCATCATGGAGCATCGCAGCTCGACAATCCTCCTCCAGGTCTCCATTGATTCCTGTGAGGAATCTGCTCATCTCCTCCCTGCTGGTAGAAACCAAGGGAGTAGCATACCTGGATAATTTCAACAAAGTTAAGTACTCTCATCATTCTTGTTATCAAATACTAAGGGAAGTACATACCTAGATAACTTCACAAACTTCAGGGAATACTCCCTGACAGTCATGGATCCTTGCTTGAGGTTGATGAACTTCTCAACCTTGGCCTCTTTCATCTCTCTAGGGAAGAACCTTTCCAAAAATGCTGTCTTGAACAGCTCCCAGGTGACTGGCACCCCTCCTAGGACACGGCTATCTCGCCACATTTTGCACCAAGTCTGTGCAACATCTTTGAGCTGGTACGAAGCCAACTCAGCCTTCTCAATATCAGTGGCCCCCATGGCCACTAGTATCTTATGCAACTCGTCTATAAAATCCTGAGGATCTTCTGAAGTCTTAGCCCCTGTGAAAATTGGAGGATTCATCCTCGTGAAGTCTCGCAGTCTGTCAGCTATGCTGCGAACCGGTGGGTTTTCCCTCAGAACATCCTGCCGGTTGACTTGGGCAGTCATAGCTTGGGCCTGCATCGCGATGGCCTGTGCCATCTGGGCTAGATATGCCCTCATCTCTGTATCAGTCAACCCAGCTGGGTTAACTGGCATGGCCACTCCTTCAGCTGGAGCCTGGGGTGGATTCTGATTACCCCTAGCTGCTGCTGCTCCCGTCCTCAGACCCTTAGTTCCCCAAGAGTTCATTCTCTGAAAACAACAAGGTTGATGTTAGACACGTTCGTAACACCAAGAATTCAAACATTAGGAAAAGCACAATAAGATCAGAAGAAGGGAAGTCTTTCCTACGCATCATGCAGTCTCTAATCCAGGATAGTGGTGCACTTCACTACCATGACTTAGAAACTACTCAATGTGGTTGATGTGAACTCATTATTCTAGGAATTTAACCTAGCGCTCTGATACCAACTTTGTCACGACCGGAATCTAGACCCCAGACGAGACCGGCGTCGTTGACCTCTCAGAGGTCGCAGACAAGCCTACTTACGTCATTCTTACTTTACATAGATTAATTTTAGCGGAAAATTTGAAATTTTTGATTCTTAATCATACTTGCTAAACATTCTTAATATTTCGTAATCGTTCATCATCAACCATCTAACATTTAAGAGATAAGCAACTGAAAGAAATAATTCATTAAGTATTAATTGTATATCGGCCAAAATAGCACCAATACAAAGTCTGAACCAAAACAGGAAAGAAACGCTAGTGGAACATGCTCCACTAGCTCAACTCTAAAACTACGCTAGAATGTAAAACAGTAGCATCCTCGAAAGCATGAGGACCTACCAAACTCCGGATGAATGCTGACGTCCGGATAGCTGCAACAACGAACCTGTAGCTCTACCGTCCACCTGTGCCTGCACCTAAAAGTAGATGTTTGTATGGAATTAGTACACACTTGTACTAAGTATGGGTATATGCAAGCACACACCAGGGACATGAGCATGAGGAAGAAGAGCTCTTTCCTAACAACATGATGTTGGAAGTCAAGTCAGTGGACTTGCTAAAATGAGATTAGGAAAGTTATGCCATGAGAGTGACATGCATCATTATAATCATCGTATTGCACACAACACATAACATCTTCACATAGCACATAGCATATAACACATAGTTTCTTTCATATTATTCATTCATATAACCATGAGACCTTATTATCATAGACTTAACCTTAAGACTTTCCAAAATGAGGGCTCAACATATGGGACCTCAACTAGGGAGCCTTCTTTAGCAAACACAGAGTCTGCTTCTTCATTCATTCATTCATTTCATTTCAATTCATTCAGGGCCAGTGCGAACACCAGCTATACCTAGGATGTAGTTTAAGACTTTCATCGGGTTTTATGTGCAATGATCAGGAATGACCTAATGTCATTACCTGAGTCTAGCTCACCTCTTGATTATCCTATCCTAACACCTTCGGTATCATTCATTTCTTTATATGCTTCATTTGAGGCTGGCCTCATTCATTCATTGGGAACTTTAACTTTAACCGACATAGATCATGTGAGCATCATGAAATCCAGTGTCTCCCCCACACTGAAAAGAGGTGGAATCACCGGCCAAAGTGACTCAATAACATGCTAGCGTATATGGGAATTTCACCCCGCCAGATCCCTATATTGGCAGTATAGGTTCAAAGACTAGGAGATGTATGGAGACCCATACCAGGCAAGCTGGACAGTCTCATCTCATGAGAGTTACGTGAACCTTCGCCCTTCCCGAAAGAAGGCATCACCGCTCATAGCTAGACTATCGGTGCTCAGTATAAAGTTCCATTACGTTCAACTCATACATCATGGAAGTTGGCTTCTAGTATAAGGACATCATAGCTCAATAGATGATTTCTCATCTCATCATTTGTATTAAGTGTTTTAAACTCAATATTTTCATTAGAGTGTTCATAGAGACTGATCTCTTCATTATCTTAAACTCTCATTGTGAGTACGTATTGGTAACCTTTACTTAGGCTCATTTGAGATTGCTCTCATCATATACATTAGCCTCACATCATGGTTGTCACCACTTCTTCATTTCATTACGTATATCTTAGGTTCAATTAATTTGAACGTATGTTAAAATTATGTGTCTATACATACAAGCCACGGGGCTTCATTTATAGTTCGTTAAGTGATTCTTTTTTTCCTAAGATTATGTATTACAAGACTTATGTATCTTGTATATAAGCCAAGATCTTTGATTTTTGATCTAAGTAGATGACATTATTCTTGAATATTTCACTCACGTATGACTTATGTATCAATACGGAGGTTTGGACATGAGAACCCAAATTTTGAATTATTGGATATCATTTATATTTTTCATTGAGTTTAGTTCTAATATTCATAAATTTAGAACTCTAAGTTAAATCTCAACATTTTCGTGAAATAATAAATTTCCTATTTTAATTAGAATTCTAAATTAAATTTCAATCATTTACATGAAAGAATAATTTTCTAATTTAATAGAATTCCAATTAAATCTCAATATTTACATAAAAGAATAATATTCTATTTTTAATTAAATTCTAAATTAAATCTCAATGTTTACATAAGAGAATTAATTTTCCAACTTTAATTAGAATTTTAATTATATTATATTATTATTTTTAATTAAATTCGCTTGAATAGGGAGGTTGTGGGTTCGAACCCCACAGACCCCTTATTTTTCCTCTCATTTTCGCTGAGAGGAGGCTGTGAGGTGGTGGGTTCGAACCCCCACAGCCCCTCTATTTTTTTTATTAAATAGGGGAGTGGCAGTGAGGTTGTGGGATCGAATCCCCATACCTCACGCTATATTCGCGCCCCTTCCCTTCAGCGCTGAGGTCGTGGGATCGATTCCCACGCCTCGCGTTCCTTTTCTCTCTTTTTTTTTTCGCGCATAGCTGGGGGTCGCGGGTTCGATTCCGCCCCTTGCATTTCCTTTTTAATCTTTTTTTCTTTCTTTCGCGCGTGGCTGGGGGTCGCGAGTTCGATCCCCCAGCAGCCCCCTTTTTATTTTTTTCTTGGCGAATTTCGCCATGGTCGCCCCGGTCCCAGCCCCCATTTCGGCCCCGCCTGGCACATTCCCTTTCTTTCTTTTTTTTCTTACTTTTGTGAGGTCTCGGGTTCGATCCCTGTAGACCTCACCCATTTTTAATAATTTTTTGACACCCAAAATTCCACAAAATTCACCTGTAGCGAATTTCCAGATTCTGGAACTTTGTTACACATTTTTATGAGGCGATTTACGAGACTTTTAGCACTCTTTATTTGTCGTTCGTTAGTATTCTTAAGACAAGTTAAAAGTATGATTGGTCATTGTTTAACTAAAATTTATAGCATTTCAACCAAGTGAACATCCAAGATTTAAGAGCCTCTATTTGCACATAAAACACGAGTAATCTCTAATCTAGTAACATGCTAAAGAAAGACTTAATGTCATGGTCAAAATCTTGCACAAATACATACATATATACTTTCATACTTTCCAAAAGACAAAAATTTAAACACATCATTCATGCAAGAATCTATCACAGCAAACCTACCATCATCAACAAATTCGTTAGGGATCTAGGACAAGGACATACAAAGGGGAACACCCTTAGTTTCAGATGAGTTAAGAAACGTTAAGAAACCTCTTGGAGAAAGAATCCAAGAGAGAAACCCATACCTTAATCGATGTTCAAACTTAATGTTGCTGCCGGAAAACTCCTCCAAACCACTCCCAATTCACTTCAACGTACACCTCTCTCGACGAACCTCTCTTAGCCTTGACGTTTTGATTACTTTTTCTTTTGCTTAAAAATTTTTGTGAGTTCTTCAAGCATGAAAATTGTTGATATTTTGGCAGAAAAAATGTGAGGAAGATGGAGAACGTGGAGAGAGGGAGTTAAGAAGCGTGAGAGAGAGAGGACTAATTGGATTAGGAGACTAATTCAAGAATTAGTCAAATAACATTTAAAATAAATAAATACAAATCTCTGTTTTTTATTTATTTATTTATTCATTTAAAACGTGAAAGGACAATTATGCCCTTAAATACCTATCTTATTTATTTATATAATTCTTTTTTTGAATCGTTAAGCTAAGAGCCCTCATAACTCAGGAACAATGAACAACACTTATCAACGGAAAAACTCTACCACAGAGCTCTAATAACCCATCATGCAAGCCTCCAATTGGGGGGCCACTATGCCAAAAGAGAGAGAAACCCCATCCCTCTCTTACCTTTTTTTGTCCCCAACATAGGGACGTAAATAAGAAGGTCTTATAAACTTTTTCTGATCAAGGATAATAAGCTCATGAGCTTGGTCTTATTTCACCATTAAGAAAGGAAAGAAGACTTCCATCTTCATGTTTAACTCACATGTATATCTCTTTTTTTGGGTGTGTGTGTGTGTGTGGATGTGAAGCAATTTAAACAAAAATAAACGACAAACATTAACTCTCCTGAGATGGATCTAGTAGTACCTTCCTGTATGAATACCTTGTTACGACTTCACTCCAATTAATAACCCATATTTCAGCACTCCTCTCCTTACTTAAGTCATGGCCCGCTCCCATGCTGTGACAGGCGGTGTGTACAAGGTCCGAATACGAATTCGTCATCGTAGGGATGACCGACGATTACTAGCAATTCTTTCTTCATGAAGACGAGTTAAAGCCTGCAATCTGAATTGAGGAAGGGTATTAGGGGTTAGCGCACCCTCGCTGGATGCGACCCTTTGTCCCAACTATTGTAGCACGTGTGTCACCCAAGGAATAAGGGGAATGATCACTTGAAGTCATCCTCGCCTATAACCGTCAGTCTCTTTAGGATTCCAAACTCAATGATGGACACTTCACAAGAGGGTGGTAATCATTGTGGGACTGAACTGAACACTTTACATCATGACATGACGATAATCATGCACCACATATGTATGTGTTCCCAAAGGAACCCCTCTCTTTCAAGAGGATTCACAACATTTCAAGCCTTGATAAGATTCTCCACATTGAATCGAATTTAACCACATGCTCCACTGCTTGTGCGGGGCCTCGTCAGTTTCATTGAGTTTAATTTTTGCGAACATACTTTCCATGCAAGATACATAACGCGTTAGCTACAATACTGCACGATTCGATACACACAACGCCTAGTATCCATAATTTAGGACTATGATTATTTGCGTATTTAATCCCATTCTCTGCCCTAGCTTTCATCTCAGTGTCGGCCCAAATAGAATGCTTTCTCTGTTTTTTCTTCTTTTCGTTAACTTTCATCTGTCAGTGACATTCAGACGCTTTACGCCCATTTATTGCGGAAAATGCTTGCATCTTCTGCATTACTGCGATTGATGGCATAGATTTAGTCAATGCTTATTCCTCATATACCTTTATTGCTTCTTCTTCGAGAAAAGAAGTTCACAACTCGTGGGCCTTCTACCTCCACGTGGCATTGCTCTATCTAGCTTTCCTTTATTGTAGAAAGTTCCCACTGCTGCCTACCGTAGGAGTCTGGGTCGTGTCTTAGTCCCAGTCTGGCTGATCATCCTTTCGGACCAGCCACTGATCATCGCATTCGCAAGCTATTGCCTTACTAACTAGATAATCAGACACGAGCCCCTCCTCGCACAGATTCCACCTTTTTATCCTCAGAATACGGGGTATTAGTAAGCGTTTCCAGTAGTTGGGCCAAGGAAAAGAACATGTACAAAGAGACACTTCTTACTTGGGATTTTCCTTGGACCAACAAGGAAACTTGCGGATGAAATACAAGAGACAGTTCATACTTGTGCTTTTTCTTGGCCCAACAAGAGAAATTCGTACATGTGTTTTTCCTTGGCCTAACATGGAAACCTTCAGATGAAACACAAGAGAAACTTTGTACTTGTGCTTTTCCTACCACTCATCTCAAGGTCGTATCTCATCATTCTATTTACGGACACAATTTCAACTGTCCCTACCTAACTATATATGTTACTGTTTGTAGGAGAATTGGGCCAACAAACTTTACACTACATCTGTTTGTTATGGGTCAACCATTTCTTGAGACACTCAAGTAGTTTCTGGGAATTTTTCATCTTAATGGAGTGAATGCATGCAGAAATGACTCTTTTATTATTGTGATGAGATGATATATCCCTAAAACTTGTTTCATTAGTTCTAATGTCAAAGTTGGTTTACATGGCAATGCATGATGAGGTTAATTTATTTTTTTGTCAATGTTTGAAAAATAACTACATTAGAGGCGAAAACTTCTATTTAACAATTTGAAACCTAAACTATTTTTTAAAACACTCATGTCCGAGTTGAGTATCGCGGAATGACTATTAAGGATTTATGCAGGTTGAACCCAATATATTTGATGTTAGTGCAATTGATTGATTTGTTGTTTCCCTGTATTATATATAGTTCAAAGTATGATATATTATATTCGACTAGTTATTAGTCTAAGTTTATGAAGTCACGATGTCACTATATGGATTCTGGAATCTGGATCGCAACTGGCGTCATTGACCTCTCAAAGGTCGCAGACAAGCCTCATCTTTCATTTATCACATTCATCTAGTTAAATGGAAAATTCAAAACTTTTTATATGTATGAAGTCTACATAGACTTCATATAATTATTAACTATATATATCATATACTAAGCTCAAAATAAGAGAACAACCATCTAACATAAAGAATTAATTCGAAACTGAAGATGAATATATCATAAATAGTTTGCCAAACATGGCCTTATTACAAAGCTTCGAAATGAAGGTGCGAATGAAACGCTAGGGAAAACAATCACTAGCTATGTCTAAAACTAAGGCTAGACTAAATCTGTAGCATCTTCGAAATCATGAGGAACTACCAAATTGTTTTGAGAAACGCTGAAGTCCAAACCGCTGCAAGTGTTGTCAACCTGTTCTCTGATCTGCAACTATAAAAATAGTAAATAGTAGGGGTAAACCACTTGTACTAAGTATGGGTGTATGCACACATACACATAAATCTATGCAAGATCAATGTAAGCTCTTCCTAAACGACATGCTATTTCTGAAAACTCTAGTCACTAGACTTTCTTAATTCAATGGTTGTGAATTGTGGTATGAATATAATGTGTTTTAATGCATTTAAAGTACAGAACTCATTTTCTATATGATAAAAATATATACCTATCATCAACATAATTTTAGGACAACTCGGGCGAAGATTTGACATTTTGATCCTCTTAGGCCGAGAGCTCCTTTTTCTACACTTAGATTATTTTTCAGTCTTTTTCTTCTTCTTGTTGTGTATTTCAATAACTACTTTGGTCCAAAGTTTTAATTTAAAGTGCGATGATTCATTGTAGTCCTATACCCATAATGAATCGATGGAAGTAATCCAAGAACTAATGAATGATTTCCCTACCTTATAGTAAGTAATTCTTTACACTATATATTCATTACCTTTCATAAGAAATTCTCTAATGATCATGCCATTGATATAATTACTTTCATGATTTAAATATTATACATTTCATATGCATAAGACTTTGGAATCATTGATGTAGCATAAAACATCTCAAGTGAGGGCCCAACATATGGGATCTCAACCCGAGGGTCTTCTTTAGCAAACACAGAGTCTGCTTCATTCGTTCGTACTTCACATTATTTAATTTAGTCATTAGTAGGCTTATGTAAAAACAAGATATACCTAGGATGAAGTTTAAGACTCTCATCGGGATCATGAAGTGCAATGACCAAGAATGACCTAACGTCATTACTTGAATCTGATTTCACCACCTGATTGTCTTGCACAAAAACCTTCGGTATCGTTCATTTCATTATCTTTCATACATTAAGGACCTCCAACATTAACCGACATAGATCATGTGAGCATCATCAAAACCAGTGTCTACCCCACACCGAAAATAGGTGGAATCACCAGCCAAAGTGACCCAAAATATGCTAGCGTACATGGGAATTGAATCCCGCCAAATCCCTATATTGGTAGTATAGGTTCGAAGACTAGGAGATATAAGGAGACCCATACCCGGCATGCCAGACAGTATCATCTCATGAGAGTTACGTGAACCTTCGTCCTTCCCGAAAGAAGGCATCACTGCTCATAGCTATCCTATCGGTGCTCAGAATAAAGTTCCATTTCATTCAACTCATACGTCATGGAAGCTGGCTTCTAGTATGAGGACCTCATATATCAATAGATGATTTCTCATCTCTTCATTAGAATTCAGTATATATTTGTCGCAATACTTCCATTAGAGTGTACATAGAGACTGGTCTCTTAATTAGCTTTACACTCTCACAGGTGAGTACGTTTTGGTAACATTTACTTAGGATCATTTGAGATTGCTCTCATCTTTGAAATTAGCCTCTTATCATATTGTCACCACATTTATTAGCATTAGCACATTTGCTTTTCATAATTACTCATCCCTTTTACGTGAATGTTAATTTCTTCTTTATCTTCTAGTATTGACTAAAGCATTATGAAGGCTTGCTTCTAGGTTGAGATTTACCTACTATATTGATGATGGTCATCCTTACTTTAGATTGGTGAAATGTGAATTTTCCTTACATATCATCCTTTGTTGTTAATGAGACTGGCTCACACCTTCTAACACCTTCATGCGTGAGTATTATTTTAACATAGTAGCTTAGGTGTAAGTGACACTTGTCTCACTTCCTTTAACACCCCATTCAGGTCACTTAATTACTTTAAAAGCCTTTAATTATGTTATAACTCACATTACTTACTTACTTTAATGTAGTAGATTCATATTATCTTATATGGATGATGAACACTTCATTCAATGAGTTTCATGAGTTCATATGTCATTCTCTTAGAGGATGTTGGGAGTTGTCCAAATGAGTGACATGCCCTTGATTATGGGTTCATTGAATTAGTCGAAGTGATTATATTATAATTTGATACTATAACTACACAAGATTGACATATGATTACTGTTGGCCTAAACCTATGAATATTAAACTACATAACTATTTTTGTTGGCATGTGCCAATCTACGTGTGTTCATATTTAAAATTAATATGTATGAACCATTAGACAATATTTTAATTATTTAAGATAATATTATAGTCATTTACATACGTCACTTTTAGACAATGTATTTTTAGCCATTTTATTGGCATACGATTAGTATATACATAAACAATTGGGAATAGATTTCATAACCATATTTTTTGGCATAAGCCAATTTTCATGTGCAACAAGCTTAAGTTTTTATATATTACACATTAACCAAATTTTACTTATTTAGCGATAACATTATATCCAATTCCATTTAAAATTTGACCAATGTTTTTGGTAGCCATTTCATTGACATACGATTAGTATTGGCATAAACAATTGGCATAGATTTCATAACCATATTTGTTGGCATAAGCCAATTTTCATGTTCAACATGCTTATGTTTTATACATTATACATTACCCAGTATTTTACTTATTTAGAGATTGACATAAGGCAAACATTCACTCAAATTATGATTTTTCGGAGATCCTTTTTAGCTAACCTTATAACATAACTTTAGGCATAACATTTTTTAAACATCTTGGACAACATCATATTTGTATTTTATGAATATATCATCTTTATAAGTCATATTAACAGTACGTATGGACAACAAACTATAACATCTTCATACATAACATTTTCGGACATATCTTTAACATAGTATTATTCTTTTAATTCACATAATAACACTTAGCACCAAACGAGTCCAATTAATAGATTCATTTAATCATTATTAAATAAAATAAACATTATATAAGCCAACACCACATACCAACAACATGATTTCTAACCTACTCAACATTGAAATCGTAACAAGGATACCAGAGAAAGGAGTTCGACAAGAATGACGGGAAATAACCCTAGTTTTCAAGATCTTTGAATCATTCGAAAGAACTTTCTCTTGGAGAAATAATTCCAGGAGAGAAACCCATCCCTTATGTAGAACTTAATCTATGAAGACCACCTTGAAAAAAACCTTGAAATCGCCCAAGAGAAATCGATAATTTTTTTCTGTTTTTCTTTCGTTAGTTGCTTGTTGTTTTTGCGTCGCCTTTTCTATGAGTTTGAACTTGATTTTTAGGTTTAAGAACTGATATTGAATTATAAAATTTAGGTTTAATAATTTATTGAATAAACTGATTAACCAATTACCAAAAAGTCCCTCCTAAGTTGATTAAACATAGGAGAACATAACACTTAGTCAAATATGGAAATTGGTGTTGACTATGGTTTTGGTAAATATTTTGACTTTATATTAATTAATTAAATCCTTAATTTAATTAATTTAGGTACTAGAGTAATTACTAAAGTACCCCTAAGTCATTGGAACAAAATTAACCCTTTTGGATCATTCTAGGTTAAGTACTAGGATGTTTTTTGAGTTGTACTAGGTTAGTGTAAGAATTCGTTTTGATCATCTAAACTAATTAATTAAATTCTAATTTAATTAATTAGGTGACCTAAGTTAATTACTAAATTACCCTTAAGTCGTTAGGACCATAACCAATTCTTTGAACCATCCTAGGTTAGGTACTAGGTTGTCTTTTTCTTGTTTTAACCGAAATGTTGAAACTTCTTTGTGATTTAAGTTTTCACCCTTTAAATTAATTAATTAATCTGATAAATTAATAAATTAATTAGACTATGGTACTTACTAAAGTATCCCTATGTTTTTAGGACCTTAACTAACTCTTCGGACCATCCTAGGTTAGGTACTAGGTTGTCCCTTTCTTGTCTTAACCAAAATCTGAAAATTTCCTTTGTAGTTTTTGTTTTATCCCTTTTAAATTAATTAATTAATTTGCTAAATAAATTAATTAGGTAAGCTAGGTGAATAACTAAAGTAACCCTAAGTCGTTAGAACCACTAACCTTTTGGACCATCCTAGGTTAGGTACTAGGTTGTCTCTTTAACTAGTACTAGGTTAGGGCCAGCCCGATTTTTGTCCTGGATTGTCGGGTGAACTAATGGTTCCATTTAGGTTAGTCCTAGGTTAATTAGGTATTTGGGGAAGTAGTTTAGAGTCTAAAATTTATTAGGAAGTTAGGCCCCACATGGAGTGGTCCCTTATGAATATTTTTGTCCCTTTAACTACCCTAACCGAATTCGGTTAGGGTGGTCCCCTCCTTTGGTGCTTCTTCACATGTCTTGAACATGTACATGCACATGGGTTGGTTCTACTTTCCTAACTAACTATTATTTATGGTCCTCAGGGAATGTTTACTCATTGTCCGAAGGATCATCACTATGTCCTTGGGCACTGCTTACTCTATATGATCATTTTAATTGATCATGTGACATGGTATCGAGGCTTGACACTTGTATGCATCATACATTTTTGTGAGTTAAAGGAAAAAGTATTTTAGTTTAGGGTATTCATTGGAGGTTCATTTATTGACAACAATCTTGGATTGGGGTATGACAACCCAAAAAGTATATTTCTTATTCGTATATAGAAAATTGATTAATATCCCTTAGCCAATTTTTCTATACTATGCCCAATATTTCTCAATATTGGCCATAGGGTTGCCTATGTACCCCTAATAGGCTATCCTTAGGGCATATTGACTCTTCATTAGACATATTATTTTCCGAAATGTTACACCCGAGCTTTAACCCAACATTCTATCCTTTTAAGAATACAGTTAAAAAGAATAACAATAAATAAAAAAAGCAAAGATCGAGAAGAAACGCTCCCGAAAGAAAAAGCAAAATAAAAACCAGATGTGTTACACAAGTGCGTTTCAAAATCCAATTTTTTTACGGTTTTACTTTTTGATTTTTGATTTCGGAAAGACATTCTTTTTTGCATTTGATATATCTAGATACGTATTGAAGAGTTAGATATAGACTTATCCATATTTATTTATTTAACATTTTTCTTAGTTGATAGATTATTTTTCTATTCTAGTGTTGGAAGTCTCGGTGAAATTTCTCTAGGATAAAATGGAAAAAGGTTGAAGAGATTAGATCTAAACCTTATTGTTTTTGTATGATGTAATTGTGAATTATAAATGTTCTTTTGTTACACTCTTACCATGATTTGAGGCATCGACTTGACTTAGAAATTTTTCAGACCTTGAGGATATTATGGTCTTCTGCCGAGTACTTATGTTAGTTTGTATTTATTTACAATATATACACCTCTTGGAAAGTGGGTTCATCACTTTTTATTGGTGATATTGAGTCAACGCATGTCTAGATTACTCTACTTTGTTCTTTCCATAGTAACAAACTAGTTGGGTGTTCATTTATATTTATATTTTTTGAGAAAACGCAACTCTTATATCTATATTGTTTAGAAGGTTTCCTATTTCATTGGGGTGTGATTATATGGTGCTTCAAATAAGTGATTTATCTATCATATATGCTGAGGAATTGGAATCTGTGTTAGAATGTGTAGAGAAAACAATTCATCCTTCATAGAAGGGATCAATAATTCATCCTTGATATCAAAGGAATTAATTGACAATTCTTCCTTTATTTAAGGATATTCACTGAGAAATTTCTTAGCCATTCAGCCTCAGAAACAGCCAGCTCCAGAGCTACAAACTCTGCCTCCATAGTCGATCTTGCAATAATCTTCTATTTAGCTGCTTTCAAGCATATTGCACCACCACCAAAGGTAAACACATATCCGCTTGTGGAGTTTTTTCTCATTTCATCTGAATCAGTGATCCAGGCTGCCTCACAATACCTTTCTAAAGTATAAGG
Source organism: Solanum peruvianum (assembly GCA_027705065.1). Lineage (NCBI taxonomy): Eukaryota > Viridiplantae > Streptophyta > Magnoliopsida > Solanales > Solanaceae > Solanum > Solanum peruvianum. Next base: position 56,723,588 of record JAKWJD010001763.1, read on the forward strand.
AATTCACTATACATGATACCATAATTCGTGGTTCCTTTCAAAAATTTCATCAGTCTATTCCAAACAAACAGATGTTCATTATTGAGATTATGAGAATGTCCACTCAGTCTACAAACAACATAGGCAATATCAAGTTTAGTAAAATTCATTAAATGCAACAGACTTCCAATTGAGCATATATAAAATGAGATACTGGGTCAACATTAATCATAGAGTTAGCATCAAAAGGAGTGGCTACATGTGTCACCTCAAACCATTCAAATCTTTTTTCATAAAGTCCTTCAACATAATATTCTTGTGACAACATTATACCATCTAAAATGCTTGTTACTTTAACTTTTAAAATTATATTTACTTCACTAGATCTTTCATATAGAAATTAGTAGACAAAAATAGTTTGGTACTATTCACAATATTTAAATTTGTACCAAATATAAACATGCCAACAACATATTAGCATATTATCACATAATGATTGTCTACCATTTTGGTATAAACACATTTATCCGCTTGAACAGAGATAAAATGTCTCTCAATAACACTTCATCTAATTGTTCATGCCACTGCTTAGGAGCTTCTTCTAGGCCATAAAGAGATTTAATTAACTTACAAGCTCTATTTTCTTGTCCAGAAATAATACATCCTTCAAATTAAACCATATAAATTTCTTCTTCTACATCAGCATTTATGAAATATGTTTTTACATCCATTTGATAAATAAAAAGCTTGTGAATTGATGGTAAGGCTATTTACATTCAAATAGAAGAAATTCTGATTACTGGTGCAAATGTGTCAAAATAATCAATATTTCATTTTTGAGAAAATCCTTTAACTACTAACCGAGCATTATATTTATCTATTGATCCATCAGGATTAAATTTCTTTTCGGAAATGCATTTACAACCAATAGGTTTTTCACTAGGAGGTAAATCAGTTATAATCCATATTTTATTTTTCATAATAGAATCAATTTCATTTTTATTGTCTTTTTCCAAAATTTAGAATCAGAAGAAGATATAGCTTCAAAATAATTTAATGGTTCATTATCAAGAAGAAAAGCTTGAAAATAATTTTCATAAGAGAAATAATTTTTTTCTTGGCCTTTTATTACTCCGCATTTCCTCAAAATTTGGGGTTATTCTCATTAATTTTTCTTCAACAGGTTCATGAGGAATTTTATCACAAAAGTTGAAAAATATGTTCGAAAAATTCAGCATTCTTTGTCTCAATAATAGAATTGCAATTAAGCACATCAGTTTCAAAACAAGAAATCTATATGCAACACTATGTTCAACACATGTAATAATCAAGCAATTAATCAACAATTTTAAAACCTATTTCATTGCATGCTTTAGAATTATTTTTTATTCTCTTTCGAGATTCAGGAAAAAATTTTTAGATAGACACCCCAAACATTTAAATATTTTAAGTTAGGTCTATGACCCTTTCACAATTCATAAGGAGTTCTATCAGTTCTTTTATGATAAATTCTATTTTGTAATTGACGTGCAGACAAAATTGTTTCACCCATAAATTACAAGGAGCATTAGAACTAATTAACAAGGAATTCATCATTTATTTTTACGTTCTATTTTTACTTTCATCTACTCCATCAGACTCAAGTGAATAAGGCGGGTTACTTCATGAATAATTCATTATTTTTCACATAAAACATTTAAAGATACAAATTCTCCACCTCTATTAGATCGAATTCTTTTGATTTTCTTATCATGTTGATTTTCAACTTCAGACTTATAAGCAATAAAAGCATCAAATGCATCATCTTTATTTCTGACAAAGTACAACTTAGTAAATCTGAAAAAACATCAATAAAAAACACATAATATATTATATCATATCTAGTCATAGTTTATTTAAAATTATCCAAAACATTGTAAATCAAAAATAATAATTCTGTTTCTCTACTTACTGAAAAACATGACTTTTTTGTAATTTTATCTTCAACAAATATTCACATTTATCAAAACTAAGCTTTAAATTAGGTATTACACCAAGAGACTGCATGTTTTCAATATTTGAGACATTATCATGTCCTAATCTGGCATGCCATAATAAAACAAACTCAAACATGTAAGCAGTGAAAATATCACAAATTTTAAGCATAAATAAACCATAGTTACAAAATTCATTGCCCACAAAATTATCATTTTTAGTTAATATGACTTCATTATTTACAAAGAAATCTTCATTTCACATTTTCCTAATAATGCCACAGAAATCAAATTAATTTTGCTTTAGGAACATGTAATACATCACTCAATCCCAGAGTTTTACTAGAGGTGAGCTTGAGAAGAACTTTTCCTGTTCCAAGAACTTTAGTTGTCCTTGAGTCACCAAAGAACAACAAAATAAAGAATTTCTTCTCACATTTAGGAACTATCTCACTTCTTTCACACTTTTTCCATTCATTAGAGAAATTATTATTGAGGTTTACTTACTTTATTTATGACTTGTCATTCCTTTCTTTACATTGATGAAATGTGAATTTATCCTTACATAACATCTTTGGTATTAATGAAACTTGTCTCACACATTCTAACACCCTTCTTCGTAAATATCTTAACATAGTATCTTAGGTGTAAGTAAGACTTGTCTTACTTCCTTTAAAACCTCATTCTGGTCACTTTTTTGACTTAGACACTTTCTAATTATTTTCATACTCACTTTTCTTGCTCACGTTCATTTGGTAGATTCATATCATCATTTATGGACGTTGAGAACTTCATTCAAATATAATTTCATGAAATCACTACTAGCAAAGTTTATATCATAACTTAGGTCTAACATTATAATCCATTTTGGTTAGCCTCATATGAATACTTTAATGAACATATCATATTGAACAAGTCACATTTAACAGTAACTACACACTATGACCGTGATAAAACAATTCTTAGTACTTTTGGACACAAGTTAACATAACATCATTCTTTCATTCATGTACGGAATACTTAAAATCATACGTGTATACTTATAGGCTCATTCGACATTTACAGATCAAGAAACATACACTTTAGGATCAGCTAGCACCACATACCAACAACATGATCGAGACTACATCTATATTTTCATTTGAATCGAAAATAAGGATACTATGGAAAAAGGACGTTCAACAAGAACATTGGGGGAAAAACCTAGTTTCAAAATTCATGAGTTTTAAAGCCTCTTGAAGGAAGAATTCCAGGAGAGAAAAATCATACCATATTCATAATTAAATCTACGAAGATTACCTTGCACGAAACCTTGAACAAGACCTTGAAATCGTCTAAGAGCAATCGAGAGAAACTCTTTTGCTTTGCTTTCGTTTGTTTACTATTTTGCTTCGTCATTTTCTTAGTGTTTGAACGTGAGTCTAAGTCTTAGGAACTAATCGTGACTCATTCAACTTAGGCTAGTTAAGTAAATTAAATAAATGAATTAACTAATTCCAAACAAGTCCCTCCTAGATTGACTAAAAATAGGAAAACATAACACTTAGTCAAATCTGAAGTATTTCTTACAAATTTCGGCCTAGCTTTTGAATTTTTCGTTAATTAATTAATTCCTTAATTTAAATAATTAAGGTACCTAGTTTAAATACCAAAGTACCCCGAAGTCATTGGAACCATCACTAACCCTTTTGGACCATCCTAGGTTAAGTACTAGGATGTTTCTTGAGTTATAGTAGGTTAGTGTAAGGATTTCGGTTTGACCATTTAATTTAATTAATTATATTGATAATTTAATTAATTAGGTTACCTAGGGTAATTACTAAAGTACCCTAATGTCATTAGGACCATAACTAACCATTTGGATCATCCTAGGTTAGGTACTAGGTTGTCTCTTTAACTAGTTACTAGATTAGTGTCACCCAATTGAGTCTTAGGTTATTAGGTGCAATAGTTTGTTTATTTCGGTTATTCTTAGGTTATTTATCTAGTTAGGTAAGTTATTTAGAGCCTAGAGTTTGTTAGGAAGCTCAGCCCCACATGGCTTGACCCACACATCTGCGCCTGCCCCTAACTACCCTTACCGAATTCTTGCACATGTGCTTGCACATGTGTTGCTGCTCATTTCTTATTATCTTAAGGAACCTCACTATATCCTTGGGTACTTCTTACTTTACATGATCATTTTAAATGATCATGTTCTATGGTACCTAGGCTTGACACTTGGATGCTTCGTACGTAATTTCTGGGGTCTATGAAATGAAAATTTATTAGCTTAGGGTTATCATTGCAGGCACAATTTCTAAAAAAGCTAGAATTGGGGCATCTCAACGTCAAGGTGTATTTGAATACATAGACATTGACTAACACCCTTATGCCAATATTCTTTAATATGCCCAATATTACTAAATATTGGGCATTGGGATGGCTATGTACCCCAATACCTATTCCTAAAACTTACTAGACTCTTTACTAGACGAGTACATTTTCTGGAATTCTACACCGTCAATGGGTTTGGTCGATGGATTGATGTGCCGTCGATGGGGTTCATCGATTGGACCACCCTTAAATTGTTGAAGTCTTAAACGACGGTAATTGATTACGGTCCGTTGATTCTGCACATCTTTCAAAGATTCTATTTTTAAAGATCGTAGAAATTATTCTAAGAGATAGACGATGGAAGTGGATTGCGGTCCATCTATTGATAGACGGTCCATTCTGAACGTCCATCATTTTGGTATGAGAGTATCTGATGTTCTTTATTAAGTAAAAAAATTCTATATGTCAGATGACCAACCCTATCGACGGACTCTCGATAGTGCCCGTTGACCTGATGTTGCAGAACTGAACCTTGTTGTGATTTTTTTCCCTTTTCGCCATTCTGTTTGTTTCAAGTTTGTAGTATTGTTTAAGTGAGAGTAACAACTTCCCAAAAAATACAAATGGATCCTAAGAAAGATATCGTCTACTTAAGGGGCAAGTACAAGTTAGTGGTCTTGTGTCGTTGGATTGTTGCCAACTCTGACAACGAGCATGATCCAGAATATGTTCCTCTGGGTGCCACAACCCCAACACCTGTTGTACAAGTCACGAGGGGCACCCTTCATAAGGTGGTTAACGGAGTACTCACTGCCTCTCATTCTGATAAGGAGCACACATTGACCGTCTCACCTTTCAGGGCTTCCTCTAGCTCTGACGGAGACTAAGACTACAAATTTGCTTCCTCATCAGGGTCGGCCCAATCTTATCGATCGAATGTGAATACTTTCTCATGTTCTGCCTCTCTAAGAGCCACCCGATTAGAGAGTTTCAACCACCAAGCCTCGTCTGATGAGGCTGATAGCTAAGAGACTGCTCTTGCACTCTGCCCCTATTAGGGAGTTCTAAGATTTTTTGTGGCTACTCTAAAGATCCATAGATAGGCCGGCTAGACCTACAAAAAAGTATGCACTCACCTTTATAGAAGTCCGGGGCTGCCAGGTTAATATTTCTGAGTCCACCATCCGTCATTTTCTATATGGGCGCCACCACAACCACTATATGGGCTCTTACTACGCAATAATTTTACTATTGGTGGGATATGGTGAAGAGTAGAGCATTTTAGAGGACTGTTGAACGAAATAAGTCAACCAAGAGATAACTTGCTCATTATTTGGAAGATGATAGGAAGAGGACTGACTAGGTGTTACATCCCCGTGGGATAATCAACACAACATCCCACACTTTTCTTGCAAAGTTTTTCTCATTGTCGATCTTTCATCGACTGTCACCCACGAATATTGATACTCTCCTTAACTGGGATAAGGAAGTATTGGTAACATCCATGAGAGATAGGTTGGAAATATACTACGCTCGGGTTCTTATATCAATGATACATGAGAGGGTTTTCAAGACCTCTACTACTTACCCCTTTGCTTGTTTGATCTTCAATCTTTGTAGGGAGACTGGGTCCCCATTTTGCATTGGGACACACTATGTCACCCAGCGTGGATAGTCGACAGAGGTCTCATTAAGGAGGTGGTCAATGTAGTGGCGCCAAAATTTGATAAGCTCAAATTACACCACTTTACAGAAGTATAAGCGGTCATAATCGATTAAAGAACCCACAGAGAGGGACAAATATTGACGCCCCCTATTGAGAGAAAATGTGGTGGAGACAGTGGAGTTTTCCCAAGGGGCTGATCCTACTACATCTAAGCCTGTTGATTCCACTCATGCTGTATGCAGGGCCCCTTGATCGTCCCAATCCATAGTGCTATCTACAGTACTAGTTCCTTTAATGAGGGTACAAAGTTGGAGGCCCAGATGGCCACCCTACTCCACCACATACATCCTTGGTTGTAGAAGTCTATCGTTGAGCCCGAGGACCAGATTGAGTAGAGGGTGGCCAAGCTTATGGAGCATAAAATTCAAGTGGTCGATCAATGCCTAGATAAATTCGAGCTTCGTGTTCTAGCCCACCTAAGACCTACAATGGACCTCACTACTCTTTAGGAGGCGATTGATAGATTTTGTGTTGATGTACATGCCACTCTAGTGATAAAGGGAACGGATATGGAGAGTGTGCCTATCGAAAGTTAACACTTAAGACGTTCAAGTATGTCTAGATGGGGCCTACCATGTTTTGACGTGTTTTTTGTGTGAATTTTTTGTAAAACATGCATGGGAGATAAAAAAGTTTTTAAGGTTTTTATATATGTCAGAAATATCTGGGTACGACTTCTGAAGGGCCCTGCAAAAGGTCTCAAAAGAAGGGACCCAAGGGTTGTCAAGACAATGCCCTGGCAATGTCAATCAACGAGCTCAATTCACGCCCCATTGGGGGACTTACGCCCCGTTGATGCGGAGGCATAAATATTCAATTATCTTGGGTAATTCATGCCACATGACAACCTCAGACCTAATCGAAGGAGGGAACAGAACGGCCCGTCGATGGACCAATGCTCGGGTGTTGTCTCCATCGATCAGGCTGGTGCCACTGCCATACACGCTGCCGATTATTGGGGTGATGGGGAAATTCAATCCACGTGCTATCTTGACCCTAGGCGGTTTATATAAATATTTTTGGGTATATTATATTGATTAAAGACGTGAATATCCCATACCCAATCCTCTCTTCAAAATCAAACCTCCCTCTCTCAAAATATTCTCTCTAAGAACATCCATTGAAGGTGAAGTTAAAGCTCAGTTTGTAGATTGGATTCTCATAGGTTCTTCACATTTTTTTAGAGGTTTCAATTATACAAAGGTATAGTGATCCTTCATCTGTATGTAACCTTTCACTTGGAGAGTTAATCACAAAGTTTCAAAAGAGATTTCATGATAAAATTCTTCTTTTACAATTTAACCATGGGTTCTTTCTAAAAACATTTTTAATGGCTTAATCATAATAAATTGATGTTAATGTATTGGTTTTAACGTGATTTTAAATCCAATTTCATTATAAACCCATGTCCCTTCCCAAAATTGATTTAGCGTTGCCTGGCCATTGGGATCATGGCTTGTTATAGATTGAATTGTGATTCTATTATGTTGATTTGGTTATACCTACTGTTATTGTGTTAATTGATGATGAATTGATTATGAAGGATCCATTTGGATTAAAGTATGAAGATTTGAACATGCTTAGTCTATAACTCTATATGTTCATTGTCACATGGACCTTTGAATGAATAATAGGGGAATTTGATTATGTTTGTGTTTTTGTAGTGAATTCCCTAGATTGATAATATTTATGACATATGATCTATAATCCATGTAAGTAAAATTGAATAATGGTCAATGTCCTTTTACATTCTAGCATGTTAATGATGTGTTGTACTAGTTTGTAGCATGGCCTTGTAGTAGTTTATGCATGACTTCATATATGATTATAATGTTTTAGCTACTGTCGTATACTTGAATTATTGATGAAATATTATTTATGGTAAATGATGACCAAAGGCTAAAGGATTGGTAAGAATTTCTCTACCCTTCTACTTCTCTACTTCTTTATAGTAATGTTGATGAAGCCTTGTATGACATTGTGCGTTATGACCCACTTATGGTGGCGGTGTTTATTTTAATGTCATTATATATGTATTGATCATGTCCTTGAAGGAAAATTGATGAATTTATTAATGGGTTCTTAATATGACCACCTTATGTGTAACTTGTGCCTAGTTTTCTTCTCTAATTGTGAATCCAGGTTATGTTACTATTGTTATGAGCATGTAAATAGTAATGTTAAGATCGTGTATAGGGGCTTCGATTATTGAAGTATGAAGGATTTATGACCCCTCCCCACCCTATGTGAATGTGTGAGTAGCTAATGTTGGAAATCTTAAGCGTAATATGAAGTTAGCTTGTCTCCTATGCTAAGTTGTGTTGTGTGGTCTATTCTTGAATTTGTACTGTGGTCCTAAAAGGGTGGATGCCTCAATTTCTTGTTTATATCCACTATGTTATCATATTTACTAAAATAATCACACCCTCACTTTTTCATGCATGTTTACAAGTAGTATAGGTCATGGTGTCTAAATTAAAGGTAGTTCTCATATTCATTAGTGTCTACTACTATGCATGTAAGCTTATGTCTATGAAAGTATGATATGTTTTTCCTTAACTAGGATGACTTGATATGTGTACTAGTATGGGCAAGGGTATGTGACTTTGCCTATCCATTGCACATGTGTGTCATGACAGGATAGTTTCTAGTTTTGGCTTCAATGTGCATGAATATGAATGTATGATCATATGTGAGCTTAATGTGTTACGCGAAAGGATTTCTCACATATATGTATACACACATTAATGATGATCTAGTCAATAGAGGAGCCTTGAAAAGTGTGCTCAAGAGTATCAAAAAGTAGATAGTGCTAATAATATATTCTTTGTCTATGTGAAAGGATTTCTCACATGATGTAGGTTGATGAACTTTCATCTATGACCTATGATATAATCATATTAGGGAGTCAATATCCTAAGGCTATATTTTATAAAGAAATGATAATAAAGAATTTTTCAATTTAAGGGAACTTAGCTTAGCACCAAGTGAACTTGTATATGAGTGTCTGTCTCTCTCTAATGTGGGAAGGAAGGTCTACGATAAATCTCATGAGGTGTATACAATGCCTCAATATTCATAAATAGGTGTTCCATAAGTGAATAAACATAATGCCCCATTTTGGATGAAAGAGGGTTTTCACATGTACCTCCAAGTTCCATTAACTATGATTGCCACATAGGATCTAGCAAAATGATATCAACTAAAATTCTTGCATGTTATCATGTTATACCTTTGCTAGGTAAGGACACCTTCCATTGGTATAACTCTCTACAACACCAAATTCAATGTTTAGTGTCCATCGTCTTAGTGTCGGTAAAGGCTAGAGTTTCCCTAAAGTAAAAATGGAAATGGAAGTAAATGACTAGGATCCTAAATAGGATGAATTGAGGGAATTTACTTAGTATAGGTGGAAGTAATGAACCCATCTAGACATTGCACAATTAGCTCATTAGAAAGTTCTAAGAAAGTGTTCTAAGGTGTATGATTATGATTATGTCATTGTGCATGGCATGGTAGTATTTGTCTATTTGTCATGAAGATGTTCATGGTATGCGTCTATGTGATGCGGTCTTATTCTTATATGCACTATGTGAGTCTTAATGATTATATGATGAAGGTTGTTGACATAAATGATATTGTCCTCACTTAAGATGTTAATGTATGAATTGAATGATAAATTTGTGTTTTCATGAAGGGTTCAGTAAGTATTTGTTGTGTTATAGGGCTTCACACATACATTGCACTAGTAAACTAATATTAGGGTTATGAACAAGGTCTTATACTGATTTATGTAAAGTGAAGTCAATATATGTGCAAATTAATTTAGCCTACTGTTAAGCCAATGGAGCCTAACTTAAATGTGTTTTTGATAGGTTATAAGTGTATGATGGTTGTGTTTCCCTGTATAGGTTGTATGTATGGTTTTCCTTGTGTCCTTAAGGTGATGCATTGCACCAAGTATGAATAGAGGGTTACTTGAGAGGTTAATGCATAAAAGAAAAGAATGCTCAATGTAAAGAAGGAAATAATTCGTTGTAAAGTGAGTTAAATATTGACCTAAATTCTATATGTGTTTTTCTGTGATGTTTGACCTTTGAATATGTCTATAGAAGTATGTGAATGATATAAATGCTATTGTATGAATGTTTTATGATGATTTACTCAAAAAGGCATGATGTATGATTTCAATGAAATGGCCCTTTCAACAGTATGTTTTTGCATGGGTTGCCATACTTAGTGCATTCTTGTACGAATTTCATTCTTCTCTACTTTTTACACAAAGTGCAGGTTATGGATGCTTAAAGGATGTTTTGAATGGTGAGGAGCTTGATAGATGATTCCAAGTTCAATAAAAGGAATCCTTAAGTTCAAGGATTTCCTACACATTTTTACTTTAAACTTATATAAATCGTATACTTATGATAATGTAGTAAGGGTCATGTCTCTAATGTACTCTAATGTTGTTGAGTCTAAGATGGCAAAGAGACTTGGAGTCTAATATGTAATTTGCTATTTTATAGATATATATATGAAGTAATGTTCTAGCATATGATGTCATAAGAAAGTTTTAAATTTTCTGCTAAATTTACAATAAAAATGCGATGAATGATAACTATGGGCTTGTATAAGACCTCCGAGAGGTCAAGTATGCCATGTTACCTCTACGGGGGCTCTAAGAATGTGAAAAATGTGGTTTCAGAGCATGAGATTATAAAAGTGGTTTGGGGTCCAAGTAGTCTCATATTACCACGTCTAGTAGAGTTTCGTACCATTGGCGGTGAGTCGCGACATATCAAATGGTACGGGAGACTACATGACGATAGAGTTTCCCTTCTTCATCATTCTCATATCGTGCCATATAACTTACCCCTATAAGATCTCTCTCTTATGTTTTCTTGTCTTATGGTCTTTTAGATGTGATTGCTTGGATGAGATTGTATATCTATGCTTGAGGAAGAAAAGGTGAGTTTAAATTCTTATCTTTGTTTTATGGTTTGATGAGTATGTGTGAAGGTGAATATTGACATGTTTTGATGATGTGATGCCATTTATGAATAAGTATGAGATTTATGTGAAATAGTCTGTTATATTGAGAAATGTATGTCATTATAGGATTCAAGCTTGTTAGAAGTTATAAAATGAGTTTCTTTTTGAATAATGTGTTACTACCTATGGAAGCATGGTACCCAAAGATTAAGTGCTTAAAAGTGTTCAATGTTGCCTTTGTTATATGTGGGAAATCTCCATTATTGCTTTACAAAGATTGTAGTTCTTATTAATTTTTTGTATCTCGTGTTGTCATGCTTTTCCCATGAATTGCCTAAATGTTGCATTTTGGGAATTTAAAAGTATGTTCACTCGAATGCTTGGCAGCTTATTGTATGTTTTTTGGGAAATCGACTTAATTGTTCTTTGATTGTAAGTTGTTGAAATGTTTATAGAATTTATGTTATATAAGCATGATAATTAATGGAAAAAAAAAAATTTGCCATTTGGAATGAAGAATGAGAGTCTGATGGCATGATGAGTCGTAGATCTGCTTCTAACTTCTTATTGTATTGTGAGTCCCTTGATGATCTGGAATTGATGTTTTCTCCAAGAATTGAGGGTAGTATTATTATCTTTCTGGGGTGATGGTGTGGGTTTTATTGACCTAGAAGTTACCTTACTTTAATGTTGAAAGAAATGAAGGAGTCCTTAAGGCTAAGTCTCCTCTATTGTTTCCCCTAATGTTGCGTGACCTTCGTGTGTATTGTATTGTAGGAAAACTTATGTGGTTAAATAGTACGACCTAACTTGATAATTGGGGGGAAAAGTTTTCTAAAATGACAATGTGTAGAATACCTTGGTGTTCCTATGTTGACTTAGTGTAATCTCTTCTAAATCGGTAACACCTTAAGTGATGAAAATGAAGGGTGTTAAGTTAAGATCCTCTTAATGTTGGGTTAAGTTGCTCTTAATTGGGTTTACCCTAAGTGAGGGATGGTGATGAAGTAGTAAGGCTGTAGATAATTTCTGCCTTCTTTTTATATTTTTACTTGAGCTTGAAACTAATAATTTAACATGTATTTGGCTTTACAAGAAACATCATAATTTACATTGGCCATATAAGATTAGTATAACTTAGTCATTAGGAAATTATATTACACATTTTGGAAATAATATTGTTGGCCAATTTATTGGCATAAACCAAGTTATCAGTAAACACTTATAATGATATTATTATTATCAAAGTCAATTAACTTCATGTATATACTATTGTAATCTTATTATTTTAAGCAAGACAACTTTTAACATTTTATTAGCTTAAGAGAACAATTCAGTGGTTAGTTTTGCAAAGCTATAAAGTTTATTTGGTATTGAAATTCATTAATTAGATTTAATTCTCATTCTTATTTCTTCTTGGAAACATTGCATTCGAAATACTTACAAACATATCTATTTTAAACAGAACAGTAATCGAAACCTTCATTTTTTTTCAACAGTAAACTGAATTTCATAAATAACTTAAAACAATTTCATCTTCTCGAACACAATTAGGCTACAACATTTCTTATATCATGTAAATGATACTATAATCATGCATCTCTATCCTATCGGTCTCATTCGACATTATCAAATCATAGAAACACACCTAATGATTAGTTATAACAACACACCAACAACATGCTCGAGATTTGCAATATACATGCCACTAGAATCGGAAATTGGGAGAACTAGGGAGATCAACATTCGACAATTTCATTGGGAACAACCCAGTTTCGGTTTTCTTGAATTCAAAACGTTTGGAAAGCTTCCTAGAGAAAGGAATTCAAGAGAGAAACCCTTACCTTACTGTAAAATAGAATCTACAAAGATCACCTTGTACTTTGCATGTAAATCTTAAAGAATTTCCTTGAAATCGCCTAAGGAGGATCGAGAGTATTTTTTCTGTTTTTCTCACGTTTGTTCACTAATTTTTAGTCGTGAGTTTCTACTGGATAAACGTGAGCCTATGTCTTAGAAATTTAAAATTGACTAATTCAACTTAGACTAGTTAACTTAATGAAATAAATCAATTAGAAAATTACAAAAATGCCCCTCCTAAATTTACTAAAAATAGGAGAGCATTTGACTTAGAATAATTCTGAAAAATTTGCTAAGGGTCACGGGTTTGACCATGAATTTACATTAATTAAGTAAGTTGCTAATTTAATTAATTAAGTGACCTAGGTGAATTACCAAAGTACCGCTAAGTCACTAGGACCATCACAAACCCCTTTGGACCATCATAGGTTAGGTACTAGGATGATTCTTTAGTTAGCTACTCGGCTAGTGTCACCTGATTAGGTCTTAGGATTTATGGCATACTAGTTAGTTAATTTTAGTTAGTACTAGGTTTATTATCTGGTTAGGTAAGTTAGTTAGAGCCTAGTATTAGTTAGGAAGCTCGGCCCCACGTGTCTTAACCCGACGCGTGTAACCGCCCTAACTGAATTTGTTGGGCTTGGTCTCTTGGTCTCTCGGTCGGTAGCGCATGTTCTTTCACATGTGGTTGAACATGTGTGGCGGTGCACTTTCCTAACCGTGCAGTCTGTAGTTGCACTTGGAAAGTTCACTTCTTGTCCCAAGGATCCTCACTATGTCCTGCGATAGTGTTTAATCTACATGATCATTTTAAATGATCATGTGTTATGGTACCTAGGCTTGACACTTGGATGTCTCATTCCTAATATGTGTAAGCTATGAAATCAAAAACATTAGATTCGACTCTTCATTGAAGGTACGATTCCTAAACAAGCTTGTATTGGAGCATTTTAACATCAAAGTCTATTTTAAGTTTCTTGTTAATACATATAAATTTCCTAACACCCTTAAGTCAATATTCTCTATCATGCCCAATATTACTCAATATTGGGTATTGGATGCCTATGTACCCTAATACATATTCTTAAAACATAATATACTCTTCACTTGACAAGTACATTTTCTGGAACGTTATATGAGCGTTGAATAAAGATCATTGTACCGAGACTTTATATCAGTGTGAGAAAATCAGGATTTCTTTTGATGTGAGGGAACTAGTTACAATGTCGGAATTTTGGTACCTTGGAGAGAAGAAAAATGCTAGAAGTTTTTGTGCATGCTGAGTTTATGTCATGGTGTGATCCATATGAGTTAGCTTGTAAAACCTGAGAGCCTAAGCATGCACTAAATCAATGAAAGACTCGTGATTAATAGCCATGTGATTGTGAAAGCTTAAAAGATATTACTTTTGTATAAGTGTGGTTTTGAGTCATAGTGCGTCTCTTGAGGACAAACAACTAATTTAAGTTGGGGGTGTTAATGTACCGTGGTTTCATGGTGCTTTGAATGCTTTTTAAAATAAGATTTGTGTGTGTCTAGAGCCTTTTTATAGTAGTTTAACATGTTTTTATTTGTGTTTTTTCAGAAAAGATGTCCAGAATAAAAATGCAGAAGGCAGATTGAAAATAGTGCAGAAAATAGCCTACAAAGGCCATCGATGGCCTGTCTTTAAATCAAGGGTCCCTAGGTGGTGATCGTCGATTGCAGTTCAAAATGATGGAGAAACTCGGGGAAATCCAACAAAGTGTGGAACTAGGGAAGGTATCGATAGTCCGTCAATTGATTGTTGGTCCATCGATTTATCGATGAACCATACTACCAGATCTTTGTTTGATTAGAGATAGTACTAGTTCCCGAAGTTAGAGTAATTCTAAGGATGGAACGACGGAGGGCATCGACGGACTGTAGGTGCATCAATGGACCGTGTTTTTTCTCCGTCGATAGATTCATAGAAGGTGCCATCTGATGGAGATAAAAATATTCTAAGATTGGATTGATGGAGGTAGTCGACGAACCGTCGTTCCATCGACGGTCCGTCAGTAGGGATCGTCAATCAATGTCCCATTTTGAACAAACTTTCCTTATTTCTATTCCTTTTAATTTAGGACAATGTTTTATTTAAATGGGGATTCAAACCTCATTTTTTGGATTAAGACATTGTTAGTATTATTATTGTTTTGTTTGGAGATAGGTTCTTGCAAACTTTGGCATTAATTCAATTTCCGGATTTGGTTTGACGATTTATCTTGCAATTTTAAGTTGATTTTATAGGTTTATTCTTATTGTTGAATTAAGTTCATAATTTTTCCTTAGAATTATGAATTATAAATCTTTGTTGCATGGGTAATTAAATCCACAACTAGGATTGTGGGAACCAAGGGTAATTAACAAAGTAAACCTAGCAATTAAGAAATTCTCAAATAGGTTCTTGCATGTATTGGTAATTCTTTTGCTTAGAAGTATTTTTAACGGTGGCGAAATGTTAGAACTTGTCTTATTGTTACTTGCTTAACAAAAGAGGTAGAAATAGGAAAATAACTATCAACATAGATTTAGTGGATACTATTTAATAGGATAGTGTCGATAGTGAGGATTAATAACTAAGTCATACGTTGATTATGTTGTCTAATATGATGTAAAGGTAAGGGTTAGTAGCTTATACACATGTAGTCGAACAAAGATACGGGGTGTAATTCTCTAGATGCCGGACAAAGGATTTAGAGATACATAACTTACCACTTTACATGCAAAATACTAGGGAAGAATTGCTATTGCTAGGATTCCGCGTTATGAACCAATGGGGAACATATATACCCTAGTTAGTCTCACAACTTGATAAAAACTCACTTTTTAATTTTGTTCACTTGTTAACTTAGAAGTGTTTAAGAAATTTGTTTCATGAACCCCCCATTCCTTTAGTTACTTGTTTTAGAAAAAACATTGGCTAAATAGACATAATAGACATAATTGTATATTGAAGTTAAATATAAACAATTTTCCTCGTGGGATCGACCTCAACCTACTAGTTGGGTTCTTTACTTGATTACGACAACTTATACTTCTTTAGAGAGGTGTAATTTGAGCGTATCAATGTCAACTTTGTAGTGTTTATGGTTCTTACGGTTGTGTTTGTTTCAGCCATGAACACCTCTTGATTGCATGAGTATATAGAGAATAGTATTTTAACATAAAATTCTCTTTGAAGCGGATTAAACTTCACACTTACATAGGTGATTTGTTACCGTTTAATTTCATACATATTGTAATTGGTAAAATCCCGCAAAACATAGCAAATCATTAAATGCATTAAACTTTATTAACTCATTACACAGTCTTAAAGTTTTAATCTTGTTCCTGAACATTGTCTTTATTATGAGAATGTATTGAGTTGATTGACAATGTCGAACTATCGGTCAAAACATTATTTTTTTATCTTGAATCTAGATATTGGGATCTCTAGTCTCCTAGTTAGACTACTATCATGCTGACTTATCCTAACCCGTAAACTCATTCCCTTAGATGATCTTTCAACCGCCACTCTTAATAGGACTTTATTTAGAAAATCTGACACATTATTGCTTGACTTCACATAGTTAATTGTGATAATTCCTTAGAGAAAGTCGACTTATGTCATTATGTCTCTGTCGTAATATGGCGAGACTTACCATTGTACATGACGCTTCCTGCCCTACCTATTCTGCTTGACTATCGCAAAGTATGCTGATAGGTCCCACTTGTTATGGCAAAAATGGAATATCCTCTAGCACAAACCTTATCTAAAGAAACATATTCAAATTCCATTGTGGAGCGAGCGATACATGTCTATTTGTATGATTTCGAAGAGACTGCTCCTCCACCAAGTGTAAACACATAACCAGTTGTGGATTCTACTTCATTTGACCCGGTCATCCAATTTGCATTACTATATTGTTCAACCCCAAAAGTATATTAATTAAAATGAAAACAATATAGTGTCGTGTATGTTTCCATACCCCAACACACGTTTCATTGTCATCCAGTGAATTTGATTGGATTACTAGAGAACTGACTCAGTTTTCTAATAGAACATTCTATATCTGGTCACGTAAATTCATAATATATATTAAACTTCTCAATATTCTTGCATATTCCAGTTGTGAGTTACTTTCACCTTCGTTCTTAAGAAATGTAAAGCTTAAATAAATTAGTGTTTTGACAACATTGAAATTCAAGTGCATGAACTTAGCAATACTCTTCCAATATAATGAGATGGAGATGATGCTAGTCCCTAAGGAGTTTTGAGAATCATGATACCTAAGATCAAATAAGCAACTCTTAAGTCCTTCATATTGAACATATTAAACAGTATGCGCTTAGCAGCATTTATATCATCAATATTTTTACACATTATTAACATGTAATCAAAAGACAAACAAACAATGACTTTATTTTTTGAATTTTTTTAAATGTAACATACTTATCACATTCGTGAATCTTGAATCCATTTTCAAAAATTGTTTGGTCAAATTTACTATTTTATTATTTGGGTGCTTGCTTGAGACCATAAAGCGTTTCTCTTCTTTACTAGGAACTACAAACCCTTCAGGTTGTTCTATGTAAATTTCTTCCTCCAACTCTCCATTTAGGGAAGATGTATTTACATCCATTTAGTGGATTTTAAGATCATGAACTGTCACTAATACTATTAACATCCAAATTGATGTTATCCTTGTCATTGGAGAGTATGTGTCAAAGTAGTCCAGACCTTCTTTTTGTCTGTAACCTTTGACTATAAATCTAGCCTAATATATGTCGATAGTTCCATCAGCTTTCATTTTCATTTTAAAGATTCACTTTGATCCTAAAGGTTTATTTCTTGGAGGAAGATCAGCCAATTCGCAAGTATGATTACTTAAAATTGATTCGATCTGACTATTGACATCTTATTTCCAATAAGTTGATCAGATGAAGACATAGCTGCTTTAAATGTCTGAGGCTCATTTTCAAGAAACAGTGCCACAAAATTTGGTCCTAAAGAAGTCTGTTTCCATTTGTGAGTGCTACATCTGGGATCCTTACTAGGTATTGTATTTTTCCGTTGATTCTTCATGTGGATAAATTTGTTCAAAAAACATTGCATTATCTTATTAACATGAATCTCAGGTTTATCAGATTTGTGAACCAAAAATCGGCAAGTCTTACTGCTCACAACATATCCAGTAAATACATAATCCACCGTTTTGGGTTTAACTTTCGCCCTTTTGGGTAAAGGAATCTCTACCTTGGATAGAAACCCCCAGAATTTAAAATATTTCAAGTTGGGTTTCCTTTCTTTCCACAACTCATGTGGAATGATTGTGTTTTTCAACGGGGTACTCTATTGAGTGTCGTATTAGCCGTAAGGATGGCTTCCTCTTAATGGTTTCGCGGTGAAATAGAATTGATCTTCAAGGAATTATCATTTCCTTTAATGTATTGTTCTTCTGTTCTTCAAAAACCATTTGACTACGGTGTGTAGGGTGCATTAGTTTGATGAATAATACCATATTCTAAACATATCTCATCAAAAGGGAATTCATATTCTCCACCCCTATCACTTTGAATCAATTTTATCTTTAGATACAATTGATTTTACACATAATTTTGTACTGTTTAAATGCATCTCTTTCTTATAATAAAAAAAATATAAATAACAAAATCGAATGCAATCGTCAATAAAAGTAATAAAATACTTTTTCCCACCACGAGATGGTGTCGGCTATATATATCTATATATCTATATCTCTCTCTCTATATATATATGTATATAATTATACATAACTCATAAACTTAGAAAACAACTTAGTTCGTTAAAGAAAATGCAATAACAAACTCAACTTTATTTATATAAGAAAGTAATATCGGCTCTATGGGAGTTTCTCTAACCGACAAGAATCACTATGAGCCTAAGTGATGCTACAACATCTTCCCTCACGTTGTAAGAGGACCGTCCTACATCTTTCCATCATTATAGGACCATACTCAACTTATTGGATCCACTATCTTTCCTTACATGATCATCTAAAAAGTATGACACGTTAATTTCTATGTTGGCTACATGGTTTACATGAAGACTTCACTTAATATAAACTCTCATAAACACATCGATGCTCAATACTACTCCCAAAAATGTACGTTAGTTCATAATTTTAATAAACTTCCTTCACCTTTGAGTTGAGATAAATTATTGAACCCATTAGGTTTAAAAAGCTTCTTTTGTAATCAATGTTCCCCTTTTAGATCAAAACTCTTTTGGAACTTCTAGTTCCCCTCTTTTCTCAAATGTGAAACATTTGTAAAACTCTAGAGAATTCTGAGTTCCTTATATCTCTTGAGAAATGAACTCAACTCTTGCTCTTTACTTAACTTGAAACTTTAACTCTTAGGGAATACTTAGTTCCGTTATAACTTTTGAGATATGAACTCAACTCTTCACTTGACTTCCAACTTTAAGTCTTTAAAAAAAGGTAAAAACATTTGTGAAAGAATTTAGAGAACTTATAACTTAACTTTCACTTGCTTCTTAACTTTTATACTTTGCTATTAATTTCTTTGTCTTTGATCTTAACTTTCCTTAAATTGAATTATGTATTCAAGGATCATGGTCTCATGTTTATGGATAATTTCATGATTTTTAGATGAACCTTAGATGTTGGAAACAACTAGGAATGAGGGGTATATAACCAATCAACTAGTACAAAAAGATAGTGAAGGAACGGGATCTCCAGGGGGTACTGGCTCTTTGATATGCGTGGAGGGCCATATATTGAAGGACGGAGGTTGTTCTTAGGTGCGGCAGATCCTGACGGACAAACTCTATCCTGAGGGGCTTTGGAGGCGCAATGCCCCAGCATCCCTTAAGGGGTTTCCTGACTTTCTTTTTCGTTTTTCAACTCTAAGACTTCCCAAACTCCAATGTATCCCACCCCAAATAGTTAGGAGCCGTAATTATCTTATTACCTAGTGATTTAGACCCAAAAACAATCCTAAAACATGGATTTAAACTAACAGCGATCAACAACAATCTAGTCAACAATAACATTAAACTTTCTTTCAAGATTTCAACCTCTAACATGAGTTAATTCATGAAATTGACTGATTTGATTGAAATTGGTGTGTTAATGAAGTAACCCAACACGAAATAGACCACATACCTTGTTAGGGATCACTCTTGAGGAATATCCATGGAGCTAAACTTGGGTGTTATTGCGTGTTGTTCTTCCTTCTCCTCTTTTCTCCTTGCTTTCAAAACCTTTGTCTATTTTCTAAGTGCTAAACCAAATAGAATCAGTTTAGACCCCAATATATTACTCAAAAACAAAATAATTAATTGACTTAAGGAATAACCCAAAACACCCTTAGTAAACCGCTATGTTGAAACTTTTCATGCTTAACAACCCATTTTCCAAAGTTCATATCTCACTCATACGACCTCAAAATTTCACAAACATGGCGTCGTTGGATATATATTTCAACGATATTTCCATACACATAAAGAACTTACCACAATTCTTCCTAAGGTAGGAGTTATGGCCCTTTGAAAAGGACCAAAACTTACTTTTGTAATCCAGATATTTTCCAGATTTCCTTACTTACTTCGAAATTTAATCTTTCTTATTTTTCTTATTTTAACCTTACATTATATAGAATCTGAGATGTTATAGCATCTCCCCCTTGGTAACATTGGTCCTCGAATGAGAATTCTTTCTCTAAGCTAAGGATAGTAATATCATATCAGTAAGCAAGTAATAACATGCTTATACATAATCTTATAAAGTGCTAAGAAAAGATTTTAGTTCCTTGATTTGCATTCCCTTCGGAGTCAAAGAGATGTGGATATCTCTTCTTTATTTCCTCGTCATCTTCCCAAGTCGCTTTTTCAACAAATTGGTTCCTTCAAAGGACCTTTACTGAAGCAACTTCATTTGTCCTCAACTTACAAACCTGCCGATCCAAAATCTGAACGGGAACCTCTTCATAGCATAAGTTATCCTTAATCCCCACATTCTCTGTTGGTACAGTCAATGAAGGAGCTAAGCACTTCTTCAATATTGAAATATGGAATACTGGATGAAACACTTCTAACTTTTGGGGTAGCTCAAACTCATAAGCCACATAGCTTACTCTCTTGGAGATTCTATAAGGTCCAATATACCGGGGACTAAGTTTCCCTTTTTTACTAAACCTCATAACTTCTTTCATAGGTGAAACCTTGAGATGCACCAAATCATCTACCTCAAAGTCTAGTGGTCTTGTTCTAACATCTGTGTAGGACTTTTAGCTACTTTGTGCAATCTTCAACCTTTCTTGAATCACTTTCACCTTCTCCATAGCTTTGTGAACTAAATATTGTCCTATCAACCCTGCTTCCCCAACTTCGAACCACCCAATAGGAGATCTGCATCTTCTCCCATAAAGATATTCATATGGGGCCATTTAGATACTCGAATGATAACTATTGTAGTAAGCGAACTAAATTAGAGGTAGGTGAGCATCCCAATTTCCCTTGAAGTCGATCACACAAGTTCTCAACATATCTTCGAAGGTTTGGATAGTGTGCTTTGCTTGTCCATTTGTCTGAGGATGGAAAGTAGTGCTCAAATTCACCTTGGAACCCTAACCTTTCTGGAAAGATTTCCAAAATTGTGTATTAAATTGTGCATCTATATCTGAAATAATGGACATTGGAACTCCATGAAGTCTTAGAACTTTTCTGAAGGTACAACTTAGGATAATCCTCGGCTGAATAGGTAGTCTTGACTGTTAAGAAATAGTTTTATGTTGTCATTATGTCTTCAACACCCAAATGGAATCAAGTTGCCTTCGTGATCTTGGCAAGCCTTTAATGAAGTCCATATTAATCCTCTACCACTTCAATTCTGGAAGTTCTATATTATGAGTTAAACCTCATGGTGTTTTGTGCTCTTCCTTCACTTGCTGACAATTTCAACATTTGGAAACAAATTCAGCAATATCCTTCTTAATGCCTTCCCACCAATAAACCTCTCTCAAATAACCGTATATTTTGGTCGAACCCTAATGAATGGAACATCGGGAGCTAGGAGCCTCCTCCAAGTTCCTCTCTTGAATTCCATCCACCTTAGGTACACATAATCTGCCTTGGTGTTTCAGCACACCATCTCCCCTTTCACATCCGGAGAGTATCCCCTAGAAGTAACATGGCGTACTTGACCTCTCAGAGGTCTTATACAGGCTCATCGTTATCATTCATTGAATTGTCATAGTAAATTTTGCGGAAAATTTAAAATTTTTCATAGAACATCATATGCTAGAAACTTTACCTCATATATATAAAAAAAATCATAAGTAAATATTTAGACCTTAAGTCTCTTTTCCATCCTAGACTCAACACCATTAGAGTAAATTAGGGACACGGACCTAAAAACATAATGCATAACTATACAACATTTAAACACTTTACAGTAAACATAAGTTGGATATCCTTGAATTTCAGGATTCCTTTCATTGATCTTGGGAATCATCTATCATTCTCATAACCATTCAATACATCCTTTAAGAATCCATAACCTACACTTTGTGTAAAAAGTTGAGAAGAATGGGCAGAATGCACCAAGGTTTGCAACTATGCAAAAACATGCATTTAAAAGGGACATTCTCTTGAAATCATACATGATGACTTTTTGAGTAAATATTCATAACACCTTTAGACAATTGCATTTATATCATTCACATAATTCATATGATCATTCTTTTCTTTTATTCATTAACCTCCCAAGTAACCCTTTGAGTGATACTTGTTGCAATGCATCACCCTATGGCCACAAGGAAAACCATATATAAAATCGATACAAGCCAACACATACCATCATACAAGTATATCCTATCAAAGACACAGTTAAGTCAAGACTCCATTAGCTTTATAGTAAGTTACATCTATTTGCACATATATTCATTTCACTTCACATCAATGCATTATTTGACCTTACTCATAATCCTAATCTAAGTTTACTAGTGCAATGTATGTGTAAAGCCCCATAACCTCACACATACTTAGTAAACCTATCATAAGACCACAAGCATTAATATTCTATTTCATACATCAACAAGTAAGTGAACACAACTCCATTCATGTCAACAACCATCATCATATAGTCATTAAGAATCACATAGTACATATAAGAATAAGACCACATCACATAGACTCATATCATGCACATCTTGATGAAAAATAGACAGATACTACCATGCCATGCATAAAGAAATAATCATAATCATACACCTTAGATCACCTTCCTAGAACTCCCTAAGGTTTCACTTGTGCAATGTCTAGATGGGTTCATTACGTCCACCTATCCTAAGTAACCTCACTTAGATCATTCTAGTTATGGTCTAACTTATTTACTTCTATTTTCTATTTTACTTTAGGGAAACTATAGCCTTACCCGACAATAAGAACATGGGTGCTAAACAAATAATTTTGTGTTGTAGAGACTTACACCATTGGAAAGTGTTCTTACCTAAACAAGGTACAATATTAACACATGCTAGAAATTTTTTTGATATCACATTGCTAGATCCTATGTGGAATGCATAGTTTATGGAACTTGGGGGCATCATGGAAACATCTCTCTACACCATTTTTTTGGTCATTAGGCTATCCACCTTGTGAGGACTATGGTGAACCCTACATTCCCTACTCGGGAAGGTGCCACTCCCTCAACTACAACTCCCCTTGGTACTAAGCTAAGTTTCCTTTATTAAGAAGCCATTATTACATTACTTTATAAAATATAGGCTTAGGAGAGTCATCCCCTCATACTCTTAGCTCATAGGTCATAGATAAAAGTTCATCAACCTAAATAGTGAGAAACGCTTTCACATGGACATAGCATATACCATTAGCACTATCTAGTTTAGGATACACATGAGCATATTTTTAAAGTCTCCTCTATTGAATAGATTATCATTCATGTGTGTGTATGCATATATGTGAGAAATCCTTTCACATAACACATTAAGGTCACACATGATTATTCATTCATATTCATGCACATAGAAACCAAAACTAGAATCTATCCTATCAAGGCACACATGTGAAATACATAGGCAAAGTCGCATACCCTTGCCCATACTAGTACACCTATCAAGTCATCCTAGCTAAGAAAACACATATAATACTTTCATAGACATAAGCTTAATATCCATAGTTGTAGACATTAGTGAATATGAGAACTACCTTTCATTTAGACATCATGACCTATACTACTTGTAATACGTATACTACTTGTAAGCATGCTTGTAAAGTAAAGGTGTGTGTATATTTGTCAATACGATCACATAATGGCTATCAACAGAATATTGAGGCAGCCACCTTCTTAGGACCACATTACATATTCAAGCATAGACCACACAACACAACATAGCAAGGAGGCAAGCTAACTTCATATTATACTTTAAGACTCCTAGCATTAGTTATTTACACCTTCACATAGCGGTACATGGGTAGGGGTCATCAATACTTAATACTTCATTAATGGAAGTACCTAGACATGATCTTACAATAAACATTTACATCCTCATAACAATAGTAACATAACCTAGATTCACCACTAAAGTAAAAGACTATGCATAAGTTACACATATGGTGATTATCATAACCACTTATTCATATATTCATCAATTTTCCTTCAAGGCCATGGTCAACATATATAATGACAATAAAGTAAACATCGCCACCATAAGTGGACCATACCACACAATGCCATACAAGGCTTCGTCAACATTCCTATAAAGAATTAGAGGACTGGAAGTGTGCCTTTGGTCATCATTGAATATTACTACTCTTTCATCAACAATAGCTAAACCATAATAATCATATACGAAGACAAGCATAAGCTACTACAAGTTCATGCTACAAACTAGTTCAACACATCATTAACTTGCTAGAATGTAGAAAGACATAGACCATTAACCAATTTTTACATACATGGATTATAGATCATATTTAATTAATAATATAAATCTAGGGCAATATCTAATCATAAACTTAACATAAATAAATCATGCTTCACCTACCCTCATCACATTATATATTTAGGCAGTAGCTAAGGACATTTAACCATGATCGAGTCATATAACAACCATCCCAATATCAAGGTTCTAAGTTACTACTTGATAGTTTAAAAGCACCTAGCTCAATTAATACCATGCCTTCATTGTTTTCATCATACCATATTTATACTCACAATTCAACCAACTTATTAAGCTAACGCAGTCGCTACAAGAACCACAACACAATCGAATTCCACTTTTATTTATTAAAAGGTCCATGTTATACTGAACATATAGAGTTATAGACTAAGCATAATAAAAAATTCATGAATTTATCCAAATGGATCCTTCATCATTAATCACGTAAATAACGATATTTATAACCAATTAAACGTAAGAGAATCACAGTTTAACCAATAAGAAGCCATGCCAGGGCTAAATCGATTTTGGGAAGAGACATGGGTTTATAATGAAATTTTATTAAAATCACATTATAACCAATACATTATAATTAGTTCATCATGATTAATCCATTCAATTTTTTTTAGAAAGAACCAATGCCTAGATTGAAGAATAAGAAGTTTGATCAAGAAATCTCTTTTAAAACTTAGAGATTAACTCTCCAAGTGAAAGTTACTTAGAGAAGAAGGTTAACCATACCTTTGTATATTTTACAAACTCTAAAAAATGATTATTTAGCCATGGAATCCAAACTCCAAGCTTTTCTTGAGCTTCACCGACAAGAAGGTCTCTAGGGAGAAGACTTTTGGAGGGAAAGTCTACTTTTTGTAGAGGGAATTGGGAATGGGTTGTTCACGTGTTTGATCCCATAAATACACCCAAAATAACTAAATAAATCAATTAGGGTAATTTTAGGACGTGGGGTGAATTTCCTATTCACTCCTATAATTAAACAGTGCGCAGGCAGTGGCACCAGGCTGCATTGATGACCAGTAGTTTCATTGACGAGCCGTCTGTGGCTTCAGTCGATTGGACCTCTTCCTTTTCTTGGGATAAACCTTTCCTAGGCTAATTCTCCATCGAGGAGACCTCACCAATGGTCCGTTGGTCAACAAACTAGGCTTCGCTTGGTTGAGTCGATTTACGATGCCAAGGCAGTGTCTCGATAGCCCTTGGGTCTTTCTTGTGGGCATTCTTTGCGGGGCCGTTAGAAATACCCAAGAGTTACCGACATAAATGCAAACCTTAATAAGTTTATTAACTCCCACAAAAGTTTCACACGAAATAAATACTCGAAACATGTCCAAACATGCAAGGCCCCTCCAGACAAACATGAGCGTCTCAAGGGCTAACTTTCGAAAGTCTTGGACTTTCTTGGACGTTTGACCTCAAAACTTCACGAATCTCCAAATAATGACTATAAAATCATTATAAATCATTTAAAGACTTCATAATCTCATTGCATACAAATGTAAGCACGTATAGACACACGAGGAACATACGTGACTAGTCATCGAACGTCTTGGCTGTCCCTTGATGTTTGACTTCCAAATCACCTCAAACTTTACATACTAACTCTAAACCATATTATAAATACATTTAGGACCTTATAAACTTATTATAAACATGATATAGTCCATACACCCTAACTAACTTTGGGGTTCTTACCTCCCCCTTGTTCGAAAGCCAATACTCTTTGGCTAAGGACACTTGCCTTAAAATAAAGCAGAATAGGGTCTTGGTCTTGCTTATCTTTCACTTCCGAAACCAAGTTTGATTTGTTCCAAATGGTTACAACTATGACTCCTTATATTGAGTCCATAAGTGTGACTTTCAATCGTGCAAGTCTGTGCATATCTTTTGTCAACTCCCTAATTGTTTTTTGACATGAAAATTACTTCCTATTGACAACCTGCTTAAGGCATTAGCAACTACATTGTCCTTACCTGGGTGGTTAAGAATACTCATGTCATAATCTTTGAGTCGTTACAACCACCTTCTCTTTGTGAGTTTGAGCTCTTTCGGAGTGAGCACATATTGAAGGCTCCTGTGATCAATGAATATATTCACATGAACACCATACAAGTACTGGAACCATGCCTTCAAAGAAAACACTACAACTGCCAATTCTAAGTCATGAGTTGGATAATTCTTCCCATGAACCTTCAACTGTCTGGAAGAATAAGCTATGACATTACCATCGTACATTAACACACAACCCAGGTCAATTCTTGATGCATCGCAATACACCAAAAAGCCTTGAGTACCCTCAGGTAAGGTCAAAACTAGAGCGGTAGTAATCTTTTTTTCAAATATTGAAAGCTTTCCTCACAAGCTTCAGAACATTGAAACTTGTGTGTCTTCTAAGGTAAATTGGTCAAAGGAGAAGAGATGGAGGCGAATCCTTCAACAAATCTTCTGTAATACCCAGCTAAACCTAAGAAACTCCTTATATCCGTCAGACATGTGGGTCTAGGCAAACTCTGAACTATTTCTATCTTTTGCGTGTCAACTTTAATACTATCACCATAAATAATGCGGTCTAAAGCTCCACAGACTTAAGCAAAAACTCACACTTGGAGAACTTGGCATATAACTTCTTATCTCTCAAAGTCTGAAGAACAACCCTTAGGTGACTAGCATTATCTTTTTCATTCCTTGAATATATCAGTATGTCATCAATGGAAACGATGACAAACAGATTTAAATAAGGTTTGAACACTCTTCTCATAAGATCCATGATCATTGCAGGTGCCTTTCTCAAACAAAAGGACATAAACAGAAATTTATAATTGCCATACCTTATTATAAAATATGTCTTGGGAATATCACATTCTCTAACTTTCAACTTATGATAGCCTGATCTGAGGTCAATCTTGGAAATGCAAGAAGAACCTTGACGTTTATTGAAGAGATCATGTATCCTTAAAAGAGGATATTTATTCTTGAAGGTCACCTTACTCAGTTGGCGATAGTCTATACACATTCTGAGGCCCCCATCCTTTTTCCTAACGAACAAGATCGGAGCGCCCCATAGTGAAATACATGGTTGATAAAGCCTTTATCTAACAGATCTTTCAACTTCTCCTTTATCTCTTTTAATTTTGCTGGTGCAATTTTGTATGCTTAATAGAGATAGGATGAGTATCTGGGGTGACATCTATGTCGAAGTCTATCTCTTTATCAGGACGGACTACGGGTAGATCATCAGGAAGAACTTCTAGGAACTCACTAACTATAGGAATTGACTGAAGGGAAGGTACCTCAAAACATGAGTCGTTAACTCGGACTAAGCGATAAATACATCACATAGTATCTAACTTCCTTGCCTTAAGGTACGAAATCAAGCAACCCTTAGGCACTGCTGAACTACTATCCCACTTAATGACGGGCTCATTTGGAATCTTGAACTTGACAACTCGAAATCTGCAATCTATTGATGCATAATAGGCATGGAGCCAGTCTATACCTAGAATGACATCAAAATCTACCATGTCTAAGGCTATTAAATCATCCATGGTACTCTTATGATTGATAGATACAAGACAATCAATATAGACTCTTTCCACTAGAATAGACTGCCCAACAGGTTTAGAGACACAAAACGGTTCACAAAGCTTTTCAAGGAGAATTTCAAACTGATTTGCAACATAACGAGTTACAAAGGATAAACTTGCTCGTGGGTCTACCAAAGCATAAACATCAAAAGTAAAGAATTTTATCATACCAGTGACAACATCAGGAGAGTTCTCTAGCTCTTGGCGGCTAGTGATTGCATAGAGGCAATTTGTCCCTCCGCTGTTATGTGAAGTAGATCTTCTAGGCGCAGCTCTGTTTGGTGGATCAACTAATGAAGATAAAGCTTTGTTGCTTTGATTTTCAGAACCTTTATTTAGATTAGGGCATTCTCTCATGAAGTGACCCTCTTAATCAACTTGAAGCAACCTGTCTAGCCATCACGATATTTGCCAGGGTGGATTCTACCACATCTACCACATGCAGAAATTCCACCACCTCTTTGTGCCACACTACCCTATGATTGGATCGGTCTATCCTTGAAGTGAAGTGATTTTTGACCGCTATACTCGCCTCATTTTTGGGTGAAGGTGCACTAGAAGATATTGTTACATGCCCCTTTGATTTCTGGATTCTGGTCGGCTCAAACCACCTTTTTTTCCGCCAGCCTCATTCCCAGTCTTCGCCTTCTTATTTCGGTACTCTTCTCTATCTTTCATGTTCTCTTCTTCAACTTGTTTAACATATACCATCAGCCTAGATATATCTATCTCACCTATAACATGGAAGACCTACCTTCTTTACTTGAACCACGACCCAACCCCGCAACAAACAGACTCATTCTTCTTGTCACGTCTTTCACCTTCTCCAGAGCATAGAGAGATAGCTTTGTGAACTTCAATCCATATTCATGAACACTCATGGAGTCCTGTTTCACAGTAAGGAACTCCCTCACCTTGGCTTCCTTTAGTTCACAAGGAAAGAACCTCCCCAAGAAGGTTTCCTCTAAGCAAGCCTAATATTGATGTGGTGAACCTCAGCCCTATCATCCTTTCATTGATCAAACCATGTTTTGTCCACACGTTTTAGTTGGTATGCAACCAATTCAACCCTCTCAGCATCAACCACATGCATTACTTCATACATCTTTTTCAACTCCACTATGAAGTTCTTCGAATCTTCAGTAGTAATATATGTCCAATTTGTGCACTCATCACTTGCCTTTAAGAGAGTCTGCATACTCTCTATGACATGTCAGCATTTATGGTGTATTTATTCCATTTTAAATTAGTTTAGGGGTGTAATAGGACTCTAGTTAAGTTTAGTTGTGTCTCTACGATTTTGGTCATAGTGTAGGGGGGTAATTATGCATTTTCCTTTTATACAAATCTTATTGTGTCAATTTATCTTTTGTCTTTCTCTCTTTATTGCTTTATAAAAACACAAATTTTACAAATTACAATGTATAATTTCTGTTGTATAAAGCGAAAGAGAGATTTAATATACATTTTAGTTTAATTCAATTGTATACAAATTTAAATTTAATAAATATATACAAACATACTTATTGATATATATATACATAGTAGTTACATGTATAAAACTATATAACCAATATACATATACAATCGCTGCACTTTTATACGAACGAGAGGTCTGCAAGAGATTTATATAAATCTGCTGCTTCTGCCATCAATTTATACAAATTTGATGCTCCAATTATGAAAAATATGGGTATAACAAAAAAATATGATTTTTATGTTGGGAAAAGGTAAAAGTAACTCCCTAGACTATGACCCAAATCTTAAAGACACGCCTTACCTAAACGAAGGTCCTTTTACCTCCCTGAACCCATTTTCTGGTAATTTTGTACACTTTTTTGGCTTATGTGGCATCAAAATGTTTCACATGTGCCTCAACTTCTTGGCGGAACATGGTGTGAATATAAGCCAAAATGTATAAAAAATTCCAAAAACAAAAAGATGAGCTAGGGGTGGAGGATAATAGGACCTTAATTTAGTTAAGGTGTGTCTCCGAGATTTCGTTCATACTCTAAGGGTTACTTGTGTCTTTTCCCTTTTATGTTTTCTAATCCTAAAATTATGTATTTAAATTATCACATATAGTTTTTATTGTAATTAATTAACTTTTTTAACTCTATTTATTTATTTATTTCATTATAGAATACTATCGCCTCGTATACTTCCTTGACATTTTTCACTATTTATTTTCATGAAACTAATGTTTTTCATAGGAAATTTGCTACATATATTATAAATTATAAAATAAAAATAGGATAATTTAAAATTAGTTAAATACAAAGTAAAAAATTGCTAATGCAATACGATAATTAAATACATAGAAAAATCAATTAGAAAAAAAGGGGAATATCTATTATTTAAAAGACAGGGACATATATAACTAGTTTGATTTTAATTAATATGTAACGCTGTTTTAAAGATGGTAAAAAGTTTGTCGTTATAATTTAAGTTGTTTGTTTGTGTATTTATACAAAGATGTGAATGACGATTCGGTTTTTGGAGAAACTTATTTTCTTCTATATTTCTCAAAGGTATGCTCAATTTACATTTTCTTTGCATCATTTTTTGTATTTCTATATCTTCCCAGTAAGGTTTTTTCTTTAAAACTAAAAGAAATTGTTGTTCAAAGGTTAATTCTTGTCTGACTAAAAATGTTTTGATGTTCACTACTTTTGAGAAATTTGTTTTACGCAAAAAAAGAAGTATTTTTATTGCTTTAGGGTTTTTTTTTAATTTCTTTATGTTGTTCAAGGGTTAAGTATAATTGGATATTAAAAGTTTTGTTGTTCACATGTTAATTCTAGACATATACCTAGTTTTAAAGAGATTTTTATGGTTTACATACATTGGTAATTCAATTTATGAGAGATTTTTACTTTTGAATTATTATATTTTTTGAAGATCTTTTGTTTGTTCAAATTCTTGGTTTAATGAAATTTATACTTTTCTAATTTTTATTTATTCATGTTACACAATGATGACTATTTTCTCACACAAAACTGCTTTTTTTTTAACTCTTTCCCCATTATGTCTTACTTCTCTTTCATACACTTTAAGGATCCTTAATGTTTTATTTGTCCACAACATCAATTCCAAAACACTATCATAACTATATTATATATCAATTTTTTATTTTGAAAGATTGCATTTTTATTTTCAAACACAAAATGACTACATATGACCTATTTGTATATCATATGATTATGGAACCTTTGATCTTGATAAATAAATTAGTTCTATACATATATTTGAATAAAAAATTAATATTTTGAAAGTAATTGATAGTGTTATACTAACGAAAACATAGTTTTGATTAATGTTATGATTTTTAATTTTATCTTTTCTTTTAATCTAACAATGGTAAACTAGAATTTAATAACCTCTACACTATTAAAAATGATTTATGTAAAAATGATATAACATCAAAATAATAGAAAAGTATTATTCTACTAAATTTTAAAGAAGAATTTTAACTGCGCAAAGCAAGGGCTTATTTACTAGTTATTTATAAAATAAGTTCAGGGGGTAATAGGACCTTAGTATGGTATAAGTGTGACTGAAATTTCGGACATAGGTTTAGGGGTACTTTGCATTTTCCTAATTTTCAGATTTTTATATTCTTTCAAAAAATGACTATTCCAATTTTAGCTTCTTTCTAGTTCTTTCAAATAGTGTGGTGTTACATAATACAAATTTATGAAACAAAATCAACTAGATACATTCAAAATATTAACCTTGGGTGGAGAACGGTATTTAGCAACATGTTTTACTTTCTCCCTTCTTTGTATCACAAAAAGATGAACACCAATCTTTTTTAAAAATAAATGTACCGTAAGGAAAGATATTATGGATCAAACTTTTCCGCATTTTTTTAGTATGGGGGGGGGGGTCACAATCCCTTTAGAAAATGAATGTACATCGCAATCATTTTGATCTATTGTCAGCCCAATAATCATTGTCAAAGTCATAAACACAATCATTATTAGGCGATTAACTGGGGAATTGCAATACTAAAATAAGGAGCCTCATCCATATGTATCTGAACATTGAATATGAAAAATAAAATAAAAAAGACAGAAAAAAATGTTGAACTGTAAGTTGGTGAAGATGAAAAATTCTTATTACGAAATTTTAAATCGATTGAGTGGAGAGAAAAATAAAATTAAAATTCAAAATTGTAATGAAGTACATAATTGTTGGTATTGAGGGAGTGAAACTAAGAAGATATTTGAGGAGTGAAAGTAGGAAAAGAGAAATGACATTTGTGAGTTGAGAGGCTATGTATCCGGATGAATGGAATTTCGGAGGAGAAAGAGAAATTATTATAGTATTTTGAAATGGTAAGGAAAAATAAAAAACACGATTAATAAGGATGTGTAGATAAGTAATTTTTCCAATCATTTCTATTATTAGCAAAAAATTACTCAACTACGCATCATTTTCATCATATTTTCTTACTTTCCCAACTATTTAAAAGAATATCATAAAATCATTGTTTTATCCCATCATATCCTTTTTCTGAATACATTAATTGAAATTTCATACCCATGATTTTCCTTCCTTTTTCATGTACAAATCTCTCCGTAATAACATTAATTAATCTATTTTTGAATTTCAAAATCTTTTCTATTTCCCATTAATGATTTCAATTATTCAAGAGGTATATTTTTTCCATCACTTCAATTGTCGATTTTTTTATGATTTTTTTTTTATTTTTTATTCTTAAAAATTAAGAATAAAACTAACCATATCATCATAGAAATTTTTTATTTTCTTTCAATGTATCTACTATTGAAAAACCTCCAAGAAAAAAGAAGAAAAATGTTGGATCTACCATTTCACGGCCATCACTATCAAAGATACAATTTTTAATTTATTATTAGTCTTAAATTACTCTTTATTAGTACTATCACTGATCTGATACATCACTGCTACAATAGTCTTTGTTTTATGAAAATGTACATATTCATATTTTCGGTATTGATACAAAACTCGAATGTTTTTGAAAATGAACTTGATACATAAATTTTGTGTTATATAACACATAAAAAGAAGTTATTTTGAACAATTACATGTTAAGTGTATTTTTTATATTTTTAAATATATTATTTCTCAAACAAAATAAGATACATAATTAATAATATATCATGCATTAATTTTTTGGTTATGATACGTAAATTCAAAAATATAGTAAACGTATCTGATACATAACAATTACCAAACAATTGTGTATCAACACTTTATTATTTGATATATCTAATAGAAATACAACATTTATCAATTTAAATCAAAAGGATATTAATGGTGTATCTTCTTAAAAATTTTGATAATTTTGAATCAAAATTGAAAGGATCTTCAATGAACTAGGAGAATAATTTTTAAACAAAATATACAACAATTTTGAATCAAAACTTTAAGGATCTTCAATAAACTGGAGAAAAAAAATTTAATTTCAATCTTTTTGACAATTTTGAATTAAAACTGAAACTCACCTCGTATCTTTCATAACTCACTTTGCTTATCCAAAATTATGACAAATTTTTTTATTATATAGAGTAAACGATAAAAAAGAACAAGAAATTTAATTTTTGAAATTTTTGGTTTATTAAACTATAGAGAAAATAAACTTCAACAAGAAACACCAAGAACCTTCTCTTTTTTCTCTTTACCAATAAACACCAGAAACAACAAGATGGGTTGCAGCAGCGGCGGCACCATGTGAACTTTTCTCATCCACCACCAATTCTTCGTCTTTACTGGTCTTCTACTAAGTGAGAACAAACCCATCAACCATCAATTTCGTTGTGAACCACCGTGGTCATTTCCTTTTTAGCTTCATGATATTTAAAGTATGAGATACAAATTTAAGCATAAACACAAAATTTGAATAGTTATGTGTTGCATCTACCTTCCTATTTCTCTTTTGGTAAAGCTTTGACTATAAAATCTACAATAAATATCGAATAGTACAAAAATCTTACAATATCTTCATTTTAAAGATTTCTATCCACCTAAACTAAACTAATTGTATCTAAAAAGTTAATCCCTAAGATTAATAGAGTTTTGGAGCATTTGTTAATGATTTTGAGTGAAATTTCATCAATAGCTATAGAAAAAATAGAAAATTATGTAGAAATTGAGATTTTTAAGTGTATTTAGGCGATTGTTGAAAAAAAATGGGAATTTTTGAAGGTTCAATAGAGAGAAATTTGGATGAAAATGGATGGAGAAATCTTCAACCTATAGCTAATAACATGTATGGAGATAAAGAAAACAAAATGATTGATATTTATACATTAAAAAAAAATTATTACATGGCGGGCGGAAGTCCAACACCACTTAATGAAAATCTGGGAGTGAATTTTTAAGGGGGTAATGTATTCTACTTTTAAAACGTTCATGGTGTAATGAGACCCCCGTAAAGTATGAATGCGTAGTTGAAAATCCGGTTATAGGTTGAGGGGAGAGGATTTTGACCATTTTTTCTTATACTAAATGATTGAATTATGGACAATAATTTGAAATGAAATATCACATTTTATAAGATTTTAATTTGATTTTATGTTTTTCTCACTCAATTAGTGAAAAAGATGGAGACTATGAAATCTTAATTTGATTTTTGCTGTTTTCCCCCCTTTAATAAATGCGACAAATTGAAACATAATGTATCAACAATAATGTATCCAGATCCTTAATCGGACCATCTCCAACCCCACTTTATTTTACTCTCCTTTATCTATATTTGGAGAGTACAATAGAGAATGAGTTCTCCAATTACCCATATTATATATATATATATATATATATATATATATATATATATAGTTGAATAGTAGTTATCCAAATTTGGAGAACTACTATTAACACTATCTAGTTCATTTTTTTATTATTTTTTATTCTATTATTTTGTAATTAACATATTATTTTTCGTATAAGAATATGAAATAAATCTCTAATATTTGCAATTGTTTAAAATGTAATATAATATTTTTAAACTATGTACAATTTAATATATACTACTTTTTTTCCAAATTAATAATATTACACTTTTTAAAATCTTTTTGTCAATTTAATATAATTTGATTTTAGTATTAATTTTCACTATAAAAGAATGCACAATTTTAAATGGTCTATAATTGCTCAAAATATTTGTTATTCACATTTTTAAAGAAGAAATATTACACAATGAAACAATAAACGAGTTGAAAAGATGTTTAAAAGAAGCAACATGTCAAGTCGTTTGTTTTATTGCTATGTACATACCGAAAGATTGACAGAATATATATAACTTTAACTAATAACCGAGAGTATATACATATCATTTATCATAGTTAGAGGTATATTTATCCACAACCCCCCCCCCCCCCACTTTAAATTAGGAAAATGATATAAAATAGCAAATTATTAATTTAAAATTAAATTTTATAACCACATTTTCATTTAATTTTAATCTGTAACAAAAACTTTGACATCACCTCTCTCCCTAGATATCTTGCCCGCCACTCTCCTTATCTCGCTTGTCAGTCTCTCTCGCTTTTGTAACATTATACAAACACAAATGTATAAATTAAGTTTGTGTTTGTATAAAGCAAGAGACAATTATATATAAACTTATCTTTTCATTCGTCTTTGTCCAATAGAATCCCGCTCCCCGCTCACCCTCCCCTCTCACACTTCATACAAACACAAATATATAAATTGCGTATGTGCTTGTATAAAGATAGAGAAAACTACATATGTATAAATACAAATACATATATTTTTGTCATGTACATTATACAAAGGGATAATGCATAAGTTTCCACCTATCCCATGACCGAAATACCTCAGATACACCTAATCTTAACTAAGATCTTATTACCCCCTAAAGTCATTTTATTCGTATTTTTGTGCACCATTTATGCTGATGTGGAACCTTTAACCACCCGAGTTCGTTGAGTTTCTATACACTCGTCCGCCATGTGTGTAGATAATCTTTTTTAATTATAAATTATTTTAAAAAATATATAAAAACTGTTTCTTATTTATTAAAAATAATATTTTGAAAATTCTTTAAAGAATAAAATTTTAATTTTCTTAAAGAAAAATATTCTTATTTTAATCTTATATTTAAATTAAGTTGTAATTTGTATCGAAACTATGTTTTTTAATTACATTCATATTTTTCTCTTTTATTTTTCTATTAAGTTTTTTTTCTGGTTTCATTTTGATTTTATTCAAAATGTCCTCTATTTAAAATAAGTTAATTTTTAACGGATATCAAAATAAATAAGGAAAATTAAATAAAACATAAGAATATTAAAACAACAAAATTAAAGGACACTTTTACATTATTATTTTTTAAATGAACCATATTTATTAAAAATAATTTAAAATGAAAAGATTATCAATAAAAATTTTTAAAGTGAGAACAAATTAAAATAAGTAGTTAAAAAAAACAAAAATAATTAAATATATATAAGTAGAATTATCAATAAATATGGAGAAATGCACAAATACCCCCTTAAACTATGCCTGCAATTCCAGAGACACACTTATACTATACTAAGGTAATATACCCCCCCCTCTTCCCGATCTTATTTTATAAGTAATTTTCTACCCCTTTTCGGCCTATATGGCACTATCATAAAAGAAAAATTCAACTAGCGTTGGGCCCACAAGATAGTCTCACGTAGGTCGAAAAGGCGTAGAAAGTTATTAATAAAATAAGTTCAGGGGGAGGGGTAATAGGACCTTAGTATAGTATAAGTGTGTCTTTGAGATTTCGTACATCGGTTGAGGGGGTACCTCTGCATTATCCCATGAATATGTGTACTAATTATTACAACGTGACCAATTAAAAAATGACACGTGATCCAATTTGTGCACTCAACACTTGCATTCAGGAAAGTCTGCATACTCTATATGACATGTCTTTGTGGTGTATTTGTTCCATTTTAAATTAGTTTATGGGTGTAATAGGACTTTAGTTATATTTAGGTGTGTCTCAGGGATTCGTGTCATAGCGTAGGGGTTACTTGTGTATTTTTCCTTATACAAATATACATTTTCCCATGGAACGTTATAGTTTACCTTTCACTCTTTCTTGCTTTATAAAATTACAAAGTATAAAAATTACAATGTATAAGTTGTGTTTTATAAAGCGAAAGAGAGATTTGATATACATTTTAGTTTGATTAAATTGTATACATATTTAAATTTAATGCAAAATAGGAACACACATATTGATATATCTTCATAGTAGTTACATTTATATAATTATCTAACTGATATACATATACATATACAATCACTTCACTTCTATACGAACGAGAGGTCTACTAGGGATTTATACGAATTTGTTGTTGTTGCAATCAATTTATAAAAAATTGATGCTCCATAGCAAACAAAATGTTTGCTATGGAGCCCAATCATGAAAAATATCGGTATAACATAAAAATATGATTTCTATGTTGGGAAAGGTTAAAGTACCTCCCTAGACTATGACCCAAATATCAGAGACTCACCTTTATTAAAATAAGGTCCTTTTATCTCCCTGAACTTATTTTTTTTGGTAATTTTGTACACCTTTGTGGCATACGTGGCATCAAAATGTTTCTCACATGCCTCAACCTCATGGAGTAACGGTATGACAAAAGGTATGCAAAATTACAAAAAAATGAGTTAGGGGTGGGGGAAGGGGGAGGGTAATTTGATCTTCATTTAGTTAAGGTGTGTGTCCATGATTTTGGTCCTAGTGTAGGGGGTACTTGTGTCTTCTACCTTTTATGTTTTCTAAACCTAATAATATCTCTTTGAATTATCACATATCGTTTTTTATTATTAATAATTATTTTTTATCTCTATCTATTTATTTATTTATAGAGTACTATTGCCTCATATACTTCGTTGACATTTTGCACTATTTCTTTTCATGAAAATAATGTTTTTCATAGGATATTTGCTACATATAATATAAATTATAAAATAAATATAGCATAATTTCAAAGAAGTAAAATACTAAGGAAAAAATTGCTAATGCAATAGTAGAATTAAATACATAGAAAAATCAATTAGAAAAAATGAGGGAATATCTATTATTTAAAAAATTGGGGCATATATTAGATAGTTAAATTTAATAAATATGTAATGACGTCATAGAGGTGTTCAAAAGTTCGTCGTTAAAACTTCCAAAAAATTATCATTTGTATAATACGATTTCATTTCTCACAATAAATGCAGATTGTTAAAATCTCAATTTGTTTGTTTGTGTATATATACAAAGACGTGAATGATGATTTGATTTTTGGAGAAACATATTTTCTGGTAAATTTCTCAAAGGCATGCTCAATTTTACATTTTTTTCATGATTTTTGGTATTTATATATCTTCCCAGTTGTGATGTTTGATAAATATAATGGATCTGCTTTAAGAATTTCAATTTATGAAAAAAAAATTTTTATGTGTTTTTTTAAAAACTAAAAAAGGAAGTTGTTGTTCAAAGGTTTATTTCTAGTGTGTTCTAAAATCTTTTGTTGTTCACTACGTTTGAAAATTTTGTTTATGTAAAAAAGAATTAGTTTTATTGGTTCAAGGTATCTTTTTGATTTATTTTTATTGTTGAAGGGTTAATTCTAGTTTAATCTAAAATTTTCTATTGTTCACAGATTAATTCTAGACAAACACCTAGTTTTAAAGAGATTTTTATGGTTTACATACATTGGTAATTCAATATATGATAAATTTTTACTTTTAAAATATTTTGGTTTTTGAAGCTCGTTTGTTGGCTCAGATTCTTGGTTGAATGGAATAAATACTTTTCTATTTTTATTAATTCATCGGTCACATTTCATTTTTAGAATAAGAATCATAAAATGGACTGTTTTAGTTGATATATAGGCTACTTTTTGTTTGATTGTGTGTGCAAAATTGTGCTTGGATATGACCATGTAAAAAACTGATCCAATGGATATTTGTTGTTCTATTATTCCAAGAATAAGAGCTATTTATAGGTGTAAAAAAAATCTATCTTCGGAAATAAAATCAGAAAATATCCTGAAATATCTCCAAGATCCCTGAAGATCTCTACCCATGATTATGCTTTGAATATTATGATTAGATATGATTATGTACATTTTGTAACACTCCCCCTCAAGTTGGATCATAGATATTAATCATGTCCAACTTGTTACAAAAGTATTCCACTCTAGTTCAATTCAAAGCCTTTGTGAATATATCACTCACTTGCTCTCCCGTCTTCATATAGCAAGTAGAAATCACATTATCTTAAATCTTCTCACGGAAAAAGTGAATCAACGTCAATATGTTTTGTCCGTTCATGAAACATAGCATTTGAGGCAATGTATAGAGCAACCTGATTATCATACCCAAATTTTGTGGAAAAAGAAGGAATCAAACAAACCTCAACTAGAAGGTATTGTATCCATAGTATTTCACAAGTGGACTGAGCCATAGCTCTATATTCGGACCCTACACTAGATTGAGATACAACATTTTGTTTCTTACTCCTCCAAGATACTAGATTTCAACAAACAAAGACACAATAGCCAATAGTTGATCTTCCATAAATTCTTGATCCTACCCAATCTACATTTGTAAAGCATTCAACACGAGTATGTCTATGGTCTCTATACAATATGCCAAGGTCAGGGATCCTTTAAAATAACAATGAATTTGTTCCAAGGCAGCCTAATGTTTTATAGTTGGTACACACATGAATTGACTAACAATAGTGACTCCATAGGCAATATCTGGCTGAATCACAGTAAGGTAGGTCACTTTCCCAACTAACCTTCTGTATCTTTTGGATCATTAAAAGGGTCTGCTTCATCCTTAGTAAGAAGTGCATTAGGAACCATTGGTGTGCCACACGGTTTTGCTCCCAACTTACAAGTTTCTGCTAGTAAATCAAGTACATACTTCCTTTGAGATAAGAAAATCCCTTTCTTGCTTCTAGCTAATTTTACAACCAAGAAGTATTTCAACTGTCCCTAGTCTTTGGTATGAAACTTGGCATGTAAAAACTTCTTGAGAGAAGAAAGTCATGTACAATCATATCCTGTAATAACAATATCGTCAACATAGAGATCTAAAAGATTATTACCAATCATTGATTGTCTATAAAAGACTGAATGATCATACTAGCTCATCTTCAACCAAAATCTTGAACTACATCTCCAAATTTTCCAAACCAGGCACGAGGAGTATGATTTAGACCATATAGTGATTTTCGTACATGACAAACTTTTCCTTACTCCCCCTGCGCAACAAACACATGTGGTTGCTCCATATACACCTCTTCATGGAGATCACGATGAAGTAAAGCATTCTTGATATCTAGTTCATTCAAAGGCCAATGTTGAGAATCAACCAATGAAATAAAAAAACGAACTGAAGTGAGCTTTGCTACGGGGGAAAAAGAGTCTGAATAATGTACTCTACAAGTCTGAGCATAGCCTTTAGCCACAAGTCTATCATTAAGTGTTGCAATAGAACTATTATAATTGACTCTGAATGTAAAAACTCATTTGCATCCTAGGGGTAGGTTTCCTTTGGGTAAATCCACCAAATCTGAAATATGATTTTCATGTAGATCATGTATATCTTCAAGCATTGCATCTCACCATACAGAATTAGTTAAGGCTTCTTTCGTTGTTTTTGGAATGGAGACAGAGTCTATAGTGATAATCATACAAATAGATGCAGGAGATAGGTTTCATACAAACTAAAGTTAGCAATGGAATATGTGGATCACTGACTTGTACCTTTCAAAAGAGCAATAGGAAGGTCAAGATTTTCTAATGAATCAAGTGGAGAAGAAACTAACGATGAAGGAGTTGATGTACGATAAGTATCATCATTGCCTCTCCTCCTCGAGTAAACTTGAACAATTAGCAATCTTGTTGGAACAGATGATGAAGGTTCTTAAGGCATAATAGTTGAGTGATTCTGAATGAATGATGTGGAATATGAAAGAACAACATCATCTTACTGTTCTGGTACATCACGAGTAAGCTAATATATCAACCAGTCATCTTCCTCCACCTCACTTGTAGAAAGGGGAGGGCATAAAAGAATTGTGTAGCCTATGAAAATACCACATTAGTCGACACTAGGTATTTCCCAAGCTCAACAATATAATACAGATATCCTTTTTGGAGTCGAGAAAAGCAAAGAAAACACATTTTAACGTCTTTCGGTCCAATTTAGTAACAGATGGTCGAACATCTCGAACATCACATTGTTTCCAAAAACCTTAGGTTCAAATGGAAATAGAATTTTTGTTGGACAAAAAAAAAGCACTATAAGGAATGTTACCTGCCAACACAGTAGACAACATACGATTGATCATAAATTTAGTTGTAGCGAATGCACCAACCCAAAATTGTTTAGGGACTTTTAATTGGAACAAAAGTGCCTGAGTTGTCTCAAGTAGATGCCTATTGTTCCTCGCAACAACTCCATTTTTGGAAGGTGTATCAATACATGAAGACTGATGAAAAATACAGTGCTTTCTCATGTAAGACTGAAACAATTCCGACATATATTATTTAGCATTATCACTCTTTAGAATCGTAATTGAGGTACTAAATTGAGTTTTGACTTCAACACAGAAGTCATAAAGTGAGTAAAAAGTTTAGATCAACTCTTCATAAAGTACATCCATGTCATTCGTGAAAATTAATCCACAACAAGTAACAAAATATTTATGTCAAGTATTAAAAACAACCGGACATGGTCCCCAAAAATCTTAATGTTCTAACTCAAAAGAATACTCAACTCGATTATTAACCCTTGGACCTAGTAAGACGCGATGGTGTTTTGAAAATTTACATGAGTCACATTCCAACGAGGAAATATGTTGAAACTAAGGACAAACCTTGTTCTGTAGAGAAGGATGTCCTAATCAAGAATATGCTTCAAATGGACATATGACACTTGAGAAGACAACAAATCGAGATCCACATTCATCAAGGATATTAGATCATTAAAAACATATCCTTTACCAATAACTTCATTGTAGTAAGGTCACGAACCGAACAATGATTGGGAAAGAAAGTGATATAACAATGAAGGTCTCTGATTACTTTACTAATAGAAATCAGATTAAATGCAATTTTTTGGTAGACTTAATACAATAGACAAGGTAATAAATGAGATAGGTTTAATAGGTCAAGATGCAATGATGTTACAGGTTGATCCATCAGCTACTCTAACTGGAGATGGTACTTTATGTGGTTGAAAACTAGAAAAAATATTAGGATTACATGTCATAAGATTGGTGACACATGAATCAATCACATATTTATTTAGAAAAAGTCATGAGACATGCTTTATCTTACTTGGGAAAATCATTAACTGATGTGGATTACTTCAATAATTATTTATATTGAGGGAATTTAAAGAACTCCTCAACCCAAATCGAAACCATTTTGTTAGATGATGGACTAGATGCAAGAACCTCACCTTCATCAAACTTTTTTTTTACTAAAATGCTAACTTTATCAGATCAAATTGATGTTGAAACCAATAGAACATTCCAAGTAGGCTATGTCTGAAAGTGACACTATACCCAAAAGGAAAGACAAATAGTAGCTAATGGGCAAAGGAGATCTTGAAGTTGACAACCAAACTAGTAATTGCACATCAAAACAATTTTCCAAATGAGCGATAGATAGCCTCCAAAACGATACCAAGTTCACAAATTGTGGAGCAATCACTCAATTTACTGTTGTACTTTGAAAACAACCTCCAATCATATTTAAGAATGAAATACTAAAAACCAATAAACAGAGAACTGTCAAACCTGACCAATGAGATTGCACATATTCTATTTCAAGGATTTTCTTCTCCAACATATGGTTGATGATTAGAGGGCCCCGTCAAATCGTCTAGAAATGTCAAGAGAAAATTGTGATAGAAATAAAAGACCATAATAGATCCAAGTACGCAACTTCACATTCTTCAAGATTTGCAATGTCTTTTGCAATTTTCTCGGCGTGTAAGTCTCACACTCTTCTCCTATCACCATTGGAGTATGGTATTTGTTTATATCGGAGGAGTTTTGATCTAACTCAGACAAAGCGGGATAACCAACGTGATACCATGTAAAGTACAAAGCCAATTGATCAATTTCGTTGTTCTATTATTCCAAGAATGAGAGCTATTGATAGGCGTATAAGTAAATCTATCTAAGAAAATAAAATCAGAAATTATCCATAAATATCTCTAAGATTCCTATATGTCTCTACCTATGATTATGTTGTGAATATTATGATTAGCTATGGTTATGTACATTTTGAAATAGATAGGAAACTGATGAAAACATTTTACTTTGTTGAATTTTTAAAGTTTCTGTATTTACGCAAGGGGTTTGATAGATGTCGCATTCAGGCAAAGAAAACAATGTGGTAGGCATAAGTTCATGTTATTTGTTACTGTTTCTCAATCCTATTGTAAAATTCAAAATGTGTGATGTTGTATGTACTTATTGTGTTTTCTTGAGGAACGATTGTATTTATAATCTACATCCTCCAAACGACAATAAGATTACGTGGGAAAGAGAGAGCTAAGAGAATATCCGTTCAAGGAGATCATAGAAGTAGAAAGAAAGATGCAGCGGAGAGAACTTTCTAAGGTGCAGAGATGATGAATTTTATTGAGTTGAGGATAAGCCTTTT
This sequence comes from Solanum peruvianum, assembly GCA_027705065.1. Classification (NCBI taxonomy): domain Eukaryota; kingdom Viridiplantae; phylum Streptophyta; class Magnoliopsida; order Solanales; family Solanaceae; genus Solanum; species Solanum peruvianum. The sequence goes on from JAKWJD010001763.1 coordinate 56,767,680, forward strand.
ATCCATTATTTTCTCTTTGTGCAACCATTAAGTGTCATGTTGTGTAAAAGATAAGGTGATTTTCATAAAAACCCAAAAATTTTATAGGTTTTTTCTTTAATTTGGTATACTCCTTGTATTTAAATGCGTATTGACTCAAACATTAATGGAATTATTTACCTTGTGAAAAGGAAGTATAAAATAGAAAATTTGGTAAATCATTACATCACAGATGAGATATAAACGTAAGGTTACTTATTAACTTAAATTCTTACATAGAGTATGGGTGTCTCACTCCCAGAGGACCTTCGATCTCACACCACACTTTTCTAAAATGTTCACCCTTAACAGAATAGGTGATTCACTGTTTCAAAGTTATTGTTCTCATTACGTGCAACACAAAAATGTCATCCCGGGATAATACTGATGCCCTACTTAGCCACTTTCCAGATCTTATTGGTGGTATTTTTTTGGTTTCTTTCTAATAATATCCTAACCATCATGGAGGGTGAATTGGCCCAAATTGGTGTTTTCCCAGAGAGCTTTTGTGATTTGTGGTCGTTGAGAATAGTGTTTAGATATATAGAGATATGCCCTTCATATTTGGGATAGAGCAAGTGCAAGGGTCCTTGACCTGACCATTTATTAAAAAAAAATCAACATCTCTTCTTCCATCCTTTTAGTAAATATGTTGCTCCGCCAATTACTTAAGTTCACATATGAATTTCCAATGTATATTATCAAGGTACTTAGCATTCATGTTATCTCCCCAAATAGATGAACGATTCTTAGTTGGCACCATAGCTTAGCCTTAAAGTCTATTCAAACATCTGAAATTTTCCTATAATTATCACCACCTTCATCAAAGGGGTAACACAAATTATCTAATGAGATCTAGTGATGCTTTCGTCTAGAATCAAATGCAGGCCAACAAAACTTTTCAATGATCTTTTCAATGAGCTTAAGGGTTCTTTTAAGAGGGTTGGTAGCACTCAGAAAATGAGTAGGTAGAGATCCTATAATATGACTTATTACGATAGCAATTTGGTGTGCCAACCTCTAATTTTATTAATAACCTTATTGACAATGTTTGAGTAAGCCAATTTTTTCTTTTGAATAATTAGAGGACACCCAAATCAATAATCCTAGTATTTCTCCTTGGGGTGATCCGGTTTTGTTTAAATATTTGAAGGCTCATATAAATGATTTACTAGACAACGGCTTCATAAGACCTAGTATTTCTCCTTGGGGAGCTCCGGTTTGGTTTGTAAAGAAGAAGGATGGTTCCCTTCAAATGTGCATTGATTATCGCTAACTCAATAAAGTCACTATTAAAAAGAAGTATCCTCTTCGTCGGATTGATGACTTGTTTGATCAACTCCAAGGGGCATGCTACCTTTCTAAGATTGGCTTGGGATCGTGGTATCACCAAATTAGGGTGAGATGTAAGGATATACCCAAGACGGTATTTCAGACTAAACATGGTAACTATGAGTTCTTAGTAATGTCATTTACTCTCACTAATGCTCCAGCGGTGTTTATGGACCTATTGAATAGGGTGTTTGGAAGTTACATAGATCCATTTGTCATTGTCTTCATTGACGACATCTTAGTATATTTTAAAAATGAGGGTGAAAACATGGGTCTTTTCAGAGGTGTTGCAAGTACTTAACGAACATCAGTTGTTTTCTAAGTTTAGAAAATGTAATTTGTTTTCCAGTGATGTACCGTGGTTTCATGGTACTTCAATAATTTTTTCTTTAAGTTTAGTGTGTCTCTAAGGCTCTTTTGTATCCAGGATGAAAACACGGAAGAATTATGCTGAGATTACAAAAGTGACGACCTATAGAGCCATCGACGATCCGTCGACCCCTCGACGGTCCGTAAGTGGCCACCATCGTACGAAGCAAATGCTACTGAAGGAAGATCGGGGAATTCACACCAAGTACCCCTCAACGGTCCGTAAGTGGACACCATCGTACGAAGCAAATGCTAATGAAGGAAGATCGGGGAATTCTGACTAAGTGTGGGGCTTTGAAGGCTCTCGACTGACCGTTATCTCTACGATGGACCGTCCTGCACATTCTTTATCCTCAACAGAAACTAGCTCAAGTACCCAACTTAAGAACATGATAAGTTTGGAGAAACGAAAGCCATTGACTGACCGTCATCATTGTCCTTCGATGGAAACAGTGAGTTAGAGAAGAAAGCAGCTGAAAAAGAAGCTAAGTGTGGAATGACGGTGGGCCTCAACGCTCTGTCATGGCCTCGATGATCCATCGGTCCGGTAGTCGACTCAGACATGTTTTCTGTGAAGATTTTCCTTAAATAGATTTCCTTTTTATGTTAGTACTTTTTTTATAAATACTTGTAAAAACCTTGTTTTGGAGGTTAGACTATTGGTTATTCTTCTAAATTTTAATATTAGATCTTGAATATTGGGTTTCGGAAAATACTTCATTTTTCAGAAATCGTTTATTGCATTATTTTTCTTGAATTCAAGTGATTTTCTAGATTTTTTTCAACCTCATCAAAGTAAGTACATGAATTCTTGTCTAATCAATATAAATTGTGTAATTGTGAACATGGGTAACTAAATTCTTAATTAGGATTGTTGGAACCATGGGTAAATAACAAGGTCAAAACCAACTAAAATAACAAATCCAGAATAGTGTCTTTATGTATTTACAATTGTTTCGTTTAGAAGTCTTTTTAATGAGTGCACGCACTAGAACTCTCCTTGTTGCTACTTGTCGGACCAACAAGGTAGAAAGTAAGAAATTAATTATCAACGCAGCTTTAGAATACACTATCTAATAGGCTAGTGTTAATTGGTGCGAAGTAACAACAAAGTCATACATCGATTATGATGCTTTATATGAGGTAAAGGTAAGATTTAGTAAAGCATACACATGTAGCTGGACCAAGGTGCTGAGTGAAATTCCCTAATTGACGGACCAAGGAATTAGGGATACCTAACTTCCAGTTTGAATGCAACATACTAGGAAACGACTGTTATAGCTAGAATTATAGCGTTACGAACATGTGGGAAACACTTATGCCTTAGTTACTTCATCACTTGATATATCTTAAATATTCATACTTTCTACTTGTTGACTTAGAAATATTTAATTCCTTTTGTTATTTAAAACCCCCTTTCATTACCTGTTTTTGGAAAGGACTTGACTAAATAGAAGTAATTGTATGTTAAAGTTATATCTAAATCATTTTCCTTGTGGCATCGACCGCAACCTCCTAGTTGGGTTCCTTACTTGATACGACCGCTTATACTTATTTTCGAGAAGTAAATTTTAGCGTATCAATGTTTGGCGCCGCTGCCGGTGAAAGTGGATTTTAGATTAACTTTAAGCACATTATCAAAGTTTAGTCAACAATTTCCTACTTTTACTTTTCTCTTTGTTTTATCTCTTGAAGTTCTAACGTCTGTGTATGCCAAGTACACAGAGTAGAGGAGAACCCATACTCTCACCCGACCCCAAACTTGAGTGTACGCTACACAGAATGACCCGAAATTTAGGTATTCTCAATGATGATTACAACCCGGAAATTCTACCACCGGTTGATACTCATGATCAATTATTACCTAAAAATCATGGGGAAGGTGAAATACAGAGGCAACCTCCCGCTCCACACCCTCAAGAATATTATAGGGTATATGATAATATTACTGACTCTGATGGGACACTTCTCTTGCCTCCCCTACCACACGACCATACTTTCGTGGTAAGTAGTAGTCTGATGCAAATGCTCACCCCTAGAGGTTTATTTTTAGGGTAACCTTCTGAGGATCTACATGCTCACATTGCCAATGTGAGATCGACGTGTAAGAGTTGTGTAGGGAGGCCTAATTTGAATATGGACGTAATTGGGTTGTGAATGTTTCCTCTCCAACTGACGGGAGAGGGAGCTATATGATTTACCAAGCTCACGTATAACTCAATCTATACTGGGAATCAATTTAGGGATGTGTTCTTAGCACGTTACTACCTGGTGTCTAAGAAGCTAAACCACAAAGATAGGGTGAACAACTTTATCGCACTACAAGAAGAATCACTCAATAGTCTTGGGACAGGTTCACTTTGTTCTTGAGAAGTATCCCCAATCGCTGCATCGAAGATGAGTTACTGAAAGAGTAATGCTTTCTAGGACAAGATAATAATATTAAAGCAGTACTACATACAATAATGTGTGGTTCATCCAGGGAGTGTCCTTTTGGTGAGATTGCTTATAAGTAGGAGAAAATCTCCCGATATAATAAATCTTGGAGCAGTAGGAAGTCAGATATTTGGAGAAACACTTTCGCAATGCAATCCGTACACAACCCAGCCAGAGATGAGATTCATGAAGAAATGGCTCAAGTAAGAACTGAGCTTGGGCTGGTGTTGAAATAAGTCTCTGGGTTCAAAAAAGGTAAATATGGTGAACTACTTGTCTAAACCACCACTACGGACTGATGAGTATTACTATGTGGAAGACTCTTATGCGATAAATGAGCAGACGGGGGGTTTTCGACCAAACACCCAAGGCTCCAACCAGGACAATTGTCACCAAGGTAAAGGAATTCAAGGTCAAAACTATGGTAATTACAACCGAGAGGGTCATTATGTCCGAGATAGGAATTAAAACTATGACAACAACTTCAATCGTGGTAACTATGGTAAGAGAAATGATAAGAGTGGTCCCAATGTTCCACCTCAAAATCGTGAAGTTTCTCCTAGGGATGCTGGAGGTTGTATGGCGCGAGTTCAGGATATGTTGCAGAAAATGATGATGAGGTTTGATGCTAGTGATGAGCACACCAAAGAGTTGAACAATGACTTAGCAAGTATTGGGCAAAAAGTTGATGCACATGCAATCTCGATGAACCATCTTGAGTTGTCTTCGACTGTGAACCCACGCAAATCGGGCATTCTTCCTAGCAATACTGTCCAAACTCCGAAATGTGATGGAAATTTTATGGAAGTCACAATTCGAGGTGGTAAGCTAACGATTTACCCACCGATGCTGTCTGGTGTAGAAAATGTGATAAGAGGCGATGATGAGGTAGTGGAGGTTAGTAGTGAGTTAGAAGACAAAACAGGGAAAGAAAATGAGGTACCCCAGAAGGTGACCCCCATGCCTAGACCACCACCTTCATTCCCATAGAGGTTAGTGAAATACCGGCGTTTTATCACTATGCTCAAACATCTTTCCATCAATGTACATTTTATAGAATCTCTTGAATGAATGCCCAATTATGCCAAGTTCATGAAAAATATGGTAACTTAGAAAAGATCGGTCAGTTTTGAGGATGATGATAGAATGTAGCATTTTAGTGCTATTGCTACAAGGTCTCTAGTGCAAAAGAAAGAATATCCTGGTTCTTTAACTATTCCATGTACAATAGGGTTATTAAACTTTGGAAAAACATTATGTGATCTTGAGGAAAGCATAAATCTCATCCCTCTCTCTATTTAGAAGAAGTTGGGTTTCGGTGACCTACAGCCTAATGCGATGCAACTACTGATTGTCGATCGAGCGGGATACTCAACGATGTGTTAGTAAAGGTGGAGTGATTCAGATTTTTTGCCGATTTTTTTATTCTAGATTGTGAGGTTTATTTTGAGGTGACTATGATTCTATGGAGGCCATTCCTTGCAAAGGGTAGAGCCTTGGCTTATATGGAGAAAGGGAAAAATTAAATTTTGGTTGAATAATGAAGAAGTAACTTTCATCATTTGTAGGTCCATGAGGCAGAGTGGTGAGAACCAATCGGTATCTGCCATATCTTATAGGATTCAAAAGTCATCTGAGGTACAAATAGAAGAGCGTCGGGGCGTAGAAGCACTAGCGGTAGTGATCATGAATTTTTATAGTGATTGCATTGAAGAGTATGGGTCATTGGTCGCGGCACATTATCGAGGTGATGTTCGATTTAAACCAAAGAAGTTGGAGTTAGATATGAAGCATCGCGAGTATACACCCACGAAACCATCAATAGAGGAGGCTCAAAAAGTAGAACTTAAGGCTCTACCACGTCTTATGAGGTATGTATTCTTGGGAAAATGTGACACTTTGCTGGTAATTATTACATCAGATTTGAATGTGCATCGAGTTGAGATTAACTAGATTTTGGCAAAAACGATGAATGCTAGTAGAATGTATTGGTCAAGGAGGCTTGATGTTGCTCTTTGTGCCTACCACATAGCATACAAGTCTACCATAGGTAAGTCCGTGTAACAGCTTGTATATGGGAAGGCTTGTAAATTACTGTATGAATTAGAACATAAGGCCATGTGGGCAATAAAGAAGAAAATAGATTGGAATGAGGCGCAGAGCAGAGATTAAACTGGATTAATAACCTTGATGAATTTTGCTTCGAGGGATATGAAATTTCAATTCTGTACAAAGAAAATATGAAGATGTACAATGACAAAAGATTCTAAAATGCTTTTTTTTGTTTGGGATTTGGTGATTTTGTTCAATTCTAGGTTAAGCTTGTTTCCGGGTAAACTCAAGTCCAAATGGACTGGTCCGTATTTGATAACCCAACTATTACCTCATGGTACTGTTGAGTTAAAGAACAAGGAGGGTGTGAGGTTCAAGGTGAACGGGAAGCGAATCAAAATCTATCTAGGGCATGATGAAACAGCGAATGAAGTGATTGAGGCATACCATATTGATGAAGTCTTAGTAATCAAGATTCCTCCGTCGTGTCGCGACGTTAAATAAAGCGCTGATAGGGAGGCAACCCAATATGTATACTCTAGCGAACTATAGGTTTTTCATGATTTTATAGGCATAGTTGCATTATTTTTGCTTTTATTACTTATGTCACGTCTGAATTTTCCTTTATTTTACTTTAGAACTGTTGGCTAGAGCGTAGAGTAGGGTATTTATCCAAAAAGTGTCCATAAAATACAAAAAGATTATCTTAATGGGTGTTAAATATGCAGGGATCAAATAACCAGAATATGAAGAAAATTGGTCTGGTGCACCCATCGACAGACCCATCGACGAACCGTCGTCCCTTCGACGGACTATAAGTAGGATCTGTCGTGCCAAGGTATGTTCTTTAAATTTTTCTAATTTAGGGCATTGTCGACATAGGGGTCGACAGACCGTTGACCGGCTTACGGTTCGTCGATGTGGCATAATAGATCCCTCACCAACAAACCCAACTTGATCCGTCTTGCTACATATTAAAAGTTTTTGATTTTTTCAGTTACCAACCTCTTCATATAACACCCACAACCATTTACCTCCCTATTTCCTCTCATTTTCCCCCACTTCGTCAGCCATTCACTCCCATTCCATCATCAGATTCCACCATTTCTTTTACTTCCACAAAATCGATTCTCTCCCCAAATCTTCCATCTTCTTCAGTCTACTTGCTTGTCGGTGTTGTGGTTGGTGTTGCTGTTGTTAACTACTAGTGTTCATAATCTTATTCCTCTACTACAGTTGTCAGGTATGTTGTTCAGATCTACTAAGATTAACTGTCTTTAATTTTCCTGATTACATTAATGTCTAACTGTGTGGGTACTGAATTTTGGACCCTTTTTCATTGTAAAACTTATACCCAAAAGTCCTATGTCCGTTAGAACAAATGCAATTTAAAATAATGGAGGTGTATCGTTAATAATTGGTGTGTGTTTGCATGATTTTTTTCCTGACCTAGGGTTTGATAGGTATTCGAAAATGCATGTTATAATTAGGAATATTCATGCCTGACGAATGATGGGATGCTGGGTAAATGTTTGGGAAACTTATGCTTATAAGGATACTTCAAATTTGTAAAATAGGGAAATCAAATTGGCTAGAACACTCTGTCCCAAAAAAAATAGTACGAGACCCTGTCGATGGACCATCGGTCCCTCGACGGACCGTCATTGGGATCCGTCAACCACAACTTCACTTGTTTACTCTAAGTCTCCCTCGACGGACCAATTTGATGGACCGTTGTCCCTTCGAAGGTCCATCCTACGCAACCGTCGACGATGTCAGAACCTTTGCTTCTAATTTTCTATAATAATAAAATAAGTGTCCGTTGACAGACCCTTATAATGGACCATAGTCCTTTCGAAAGTCCGTCCTACACAACCGTCGATACTATCAGAACCTTTGTTTCTCACATTTTTGTAATTTAATCTATGTATCCCTCGACAGACCACCATGATGGAACATTGTGCCCTCGACGGTTCATCCTGCACAACCATCTATACTATTAGAACCATTGTTTCTATTTTGCTAAAAAAAATTCTTCTAAGTGTCCTTCAATGGACCTCCATGACGGACCATCGTCCCTTCGACGGACCGTTGATGGTTCCTTCATGCATTGTTGCACTTGTGGACTGCCATTCCATACTGTGTTTTACTCTGGTGTTTGATGCTTTTCAATGTGTTACAAGGGGGTCATGACCCGAATGCTGACACTTGAGCAGCGGGTTCTCAAGGGGAGTCTTCCCACCATGCCGACCATTCATGAATTATTCACCAGACATCAGCTAAAGTGGACGGCTCGAGATGTAGGCCACTATAGAGAGGAGATTGTCCAAGACTTGTATGCCTCCTATGTTGCGACTCTCCGATCTTAGCTTGACAAGTAGGCACCACCCGCTAAACATGCACTGTTGGAGTACGTCCAAGTCCATAGCAAGAAGGTTGATATTTCCTTGCAAGCCATTCGCAGGTTCCTCTATGGCGCGGATGTAGATGCCACCTAGACCCCTCTCACCGCCGAGTTTGACAATTTGTGGAAGTTGATCAAAGATGGCTAGTTCAAGCGTGATCCAGATGTGAGAGAGACCACCTAGCAGTGGATTGCAAAAAACCTCTCCGTAGATGTTGAGGCTTCCAATTGGGTGCTGGATCCCAAGAGGAGAATCAAGAAGGCCAACCTCACTTTCACTGCTAAGTTCTTGTGGCTATTGGTCCAACTCTGCCTTTCACCCACTGCTACAAATAACATATTCATCTAGGATCGTGCAGTGCTTATAGATGCCATGGTTGCGGGGTTTTAGGTTGACTTTGCATGGATATTGCAGGCGGTAATACATTAGGGGGATTTTAAGGCCACTACTTACCCCTTCATATTCATAGTCTTTGAGTGGTGCAAGACTGCAGAGTGCCCGCTTGGAACCTTAATGTGATCAAGACCCCGCCTGGCACAGTAGATATTTGCCTCATTTGAGATGAGGACTGAGTTGTCTCCCCACAGAGGGCCTCGTCCATGGTGCATATGCTGTGTGAGAACCTGGCGGCCACGGTAGAGCAAGCCGAAGCGGCTAATACGGCTACATCAAAGCATGCCGACACAACCCGCTCGACTTCTTCTGCTACACTGTTCCTTCTTCCTAAGGTCCATAAATAATAGGCCTAAATGGCCAAACTTCTGCATCACATCTAGCATTGGATTCAAAGGTCCATTAATGAGGCGGAGGAGCAAATAGAGAGGAAGATGGCCCAGCATAGTGAGAGGCAGATCATGGAGGTCCACCAGCGCTTGGATGCATTTGAGTTGAGGGTTCTCGCCCGGATCCCTTACAGTGGATTTGACGACTCTCAAGGCTGCTGTGGAGAGTCTAAGAGCAAACTTGGACACCATACTGGAGGCTCAGATGGCTAAGTTCTGAGATCTCTTCTGCAGAGCCTGCTGAGGACACGGTGTTGTCTGCCCTGTTCTCCAGAAGTGCTGTGCCACCACCTCCCCCACGAGATTGTGCAAAAAGTCTCTAAGTTATATATGAGGATGAGTCTTGGGCACGGAATAAAGAGCGCAATGAGTTGGAGGCCGCGAGGAGAGCCTCACTTATTATTGAGGAGGCCCGCTAGTTGAGGGTTCTAGAAGTGGTTGCTGGGGCGTCCAGCTCCAAAATTGTTGAAGCTGAGAGGAGCATTAGTGATAGTGTTGTAATTGGTCAGTAAAACATTGATGGTGTCCCTACTACAGAGGGAGCGAGTTTCAAAAAACTAGACTTGTCAGCATGTTGATTGTCGGCGTTTTGCGCAACAAGTTTGCTTCACCTATCACCCTATTTTATATACTTTTATGCATTAGGCAAAATTGCATGTCTTTTTGTTGGGGGTGGGGTAGATGGAAAATGAGTGCTAGGGTGAAGTCAGAGTAGCCCAACTCACGATTCTCTCTTCAGGTTTTCTTGCCTGTGTTCTTTTTCCCCAAGAGACTGGTTATTTTATTGTTGAACCGGCATGTTCATATCATTTGTAGGTAGTATAAAAATGGAATCTTAAGCATGATTGCTAAACAAAATGATATCCTAATTTGAAGAAAATGTTGCATGACTAGGAATAGTAACTAATGAATCAAAGGCTGTAAACATGACATAGAGATAAACCACGACATGAACCTAAATCTAAAAATCAAACATGGTGTCTGATTATATGGTAAAGCGATAAGATGTCAAGTGAGTGTGAGGAAATTTTGAATAGTCCGCCATTGGTACTGAGCTAGAACTTGCCTGCTTAGTCCTGCTAAAAGTAAGTTGGGATAGACAATTAGGAAAGGATCATAGACCATTGTTCAAGATAACCAATCTTTAGCGTAGATAACAGGAAACCAAATGAAATTAATCCTTTCTTTATCCAAATGATATGATCTTAAACTAAACTTTTTTTTCACCCCAACTGATCATTTCTCATAACAAGGTGTTGGCCCTGGTCACTCATTGGACATGTGCACTTCATCTTATGTCAAAAGTATAAGTTGAGGGTGGCCAATGCAGTAAAAAACCTTGTCGTGGCCCTGACCCAACCCTGGGTATTGTACCTTGACTCATAACAAATCCATGAGTTGAGGCTGTCTATTATGAGTAATGCTCTTGAAAGTGGGGTTGAAATAATAAAGATAGAGAAAGAAAAAAAGAAAGTGACTCAATAAAAGTTTAAAGCATAGTGAAAAAATTTGAAAAATTTAAAATGCAAGTGAGAAAAGAGAAAATTCACTTACAAAAAAAGAGAGAAAGGGACAATCATAAGGTGAAAGAGTACAAGAAAATTAAGAAATATGGCGGAAGAAAAATGATAAAAAGGTAGGATGATTAGACGTTATGTCAAGGAGGGATAAGTAATTAAAATACATGTAAATGTATCCTACCTGACTCCAAGCCTAAGTTACAAGCTAAGAAAGTCCTATCGTGATCCTAACAGTGTATTATGGTGAACTTGAAGCAGTGCAAATAAGGGCAAGCCTGTGGTAATAAGTATAAATAAGGTGTGAAGTTGGTGAGTATTGAAAATTAATCTTTATACTCAAACTGAAATCATTTTTTGAAAAATGAGGATGTTGTTTTGAAGTGAGGATACTAGTTGCAATACTGGAAAATTTGTACGATAATGAGAGCTCAAAGAGGATATGTGTCGATGCGTGGTGATCTATGCCATGGTCTGATCCGCATGAGCGAGCATTATAGTGATACCATTCATAAACATAATAAAAATAATTGGGATTGATAGGCAAATGATTGCAAAAGCAAAAATAAGGATACTCTTGTACAATGATTTTGTGGTGAGACATAGTGCGTCCCTTTAGGAGAAACAACAAATTTATGTTGAGGGTGTTGATGTGCCGTGGTTTCACGGTACTTTCAATGTTTTTTTCCTTATGTTTAGTGTGTGTCTACGACCTTTTTGTATTAGTTTTAATGTATTTTTCTCTTTGTTTGTAGGAAATTTGTCTAGGATGAAAATTTGGAAGAATTGTGCTGAAATTGCAGAAGTTATGACCTACGGAGCCATCAACGGTCCGTCCACCCCTAGACGGTCCGTAGGTTGCCACTGTCGTTTGAAGGAATTTTTGCTAAAGGATGATCGGATAATTATAACTAAGTGAAGGACTAGAGAGGCTCTCGACAGACCGTCACCTCTACGATGGACAATTGCACATTCGTCAGTGTTAATAGAAAGAAGCTCCAATACACGACTTGAAACGATTCTAAGTGTGGAGAAACAGATGCCATCGACGAATCGTCGTGCTCTCAACGGACCGTCATCCTTGTTCGTCGATGTTAACAGTGAGTTGGAGAAGAAAGCACCTAAAATAAAAGCTAAGTATAGAATGACGGGGGGCCTTGACGGACCGTCGTGGCCTCAATAGTCTGTCAGTCTGGTGGTCGACTCAGACACATTATTTGGGCAGATTTTGCTTTAATAGATTTTCTTTTTATGTTAGGACTTCTGTATTATAGATACTGGTAAAAACCTAATTTTTGAGGTTAGACTATTGGTTATTTTTCTAATTTCTAATATCTGTCGTTGAATATTGGGTTTTGAAAATACATGATTTTTTCCGAACCGTTTATTGCATTATTTTCTAAAATTCAAGTGATTTTCTATATTTTCTTCAATCACATCAAAGTAAGTACATAAATTCTTGTCTAATTAATATGAATTGTGTAATTATGAACACGGGTAACTAAATCTATAACAAGGGTTGTGGGAACCATGGGTAAATAACATTGTAAAAACTAGCTAAAATAACAAATCTAGAATAGCGTTTTGCATTTATTGATAATTCTTTCGTTTAGAAGTCTTTTTTACGAGTGAACGAGTTAAAACTCGTCTTGTTGCTATTTGCCAGAACAAGGAGGTAGATAGTAAGAAAAGGATTATCAACAAAGATTAAGTATACATTATCTAATAAGCTAGTGTTAGTTGGTGCCTAGTAACAACTAAGTCATACATCGATTATGATGCTTTATATGAGGTAAAGGTAAGGTTTAGTAAAGCGTACAAACTTAGCCGGACAAAGGTGGGGAGTGATATTTCCTAGTTGCCGAGCCAAGGAATTAGGGATACATAACTTACCACTTTGCATGCAAGATACGAGGAAAGGATTGTTATAGCTAGAATTACTGCGTTATGAATCTGTGGGAAACACTTATGCCCTAGTTACTCTCATCACTTAATAAATCTCAAATATTCAAACTTGCTACTTGTTTACTTTGAAATACTTAATTCCTTTTGTTATTTAAAATCCCCTTTTTATTACCTAGTTTTTTAAAGGACTTTATTAAATAGAAGTATTTGTAGGTTAAAGTTAAGTCTAAATCATTTTACTCGTGGGATCGACCCCAACCTCATAGTTGGGTTCTTTACTTGATACGTCCTCTTATACTTCTTTTTGAGAAGTAAATTTGAGTGTATAATTCAAGTGGGTGACATTTTTTGTTCATATCATCACTAGTGAGGGAGTTGAGGTTGATCAAATAAAAATAGAGGCGGTGAGAAATAGGCCGAGACCATTGACTCCAATTGACATTAAGAGTTTCTTGTGTATAAGGGGTTATTACCATATGTTTCTGGATGTTTTTGCGTCTATTGCATCTCCCTTGACTACTTTGACCCAAAAAGAAAGAAGGTTGAGTGGTCGGAGGCATCTGAGAAAAGCTTTCAAATCTTGAAAGATCAGCTTACTTCAGCGCTGGTGTTGACTTTACCGGAAGGTACAAAGGGCTTCGTGGTGTATTGTAATGCATCTCTAGTGGGTTTGGTCTATGTGCTTATGAAACATGGGAAAGTAATCGCCTATGCTTCTAGACAACTTAAGGTGCAATAGAAAAACTATCCAACTAATCACCTTCAGTTAGAGGCCATGGTATTTTCCTTGAAAATGTGGAGGCATTACTTGTGTGGTGTTTATGTTGGTGTGTATACCGATCATAAGAGTCTCCAATATGTGTTAACACAAAAGCAGTTGAATCTCCGACAAAAAAGGTGGTTACAATTGTAAAAAAATTTACGACATGAGTGTTCTCTATCATCCCGGCAAGGTCAATGTGGTTGCAGATGCTCTAAGTCGGATGATAACGGGTAGTGTGTCTCATGTAGAGGAAGCCGAAAAATACCTTGTGAGATGTTCACAAGTAAGCTAGATTAGGAGTCAGGTTGGAAGATTCTCCAATTGGTGGTTTTATGGTCCATCATAACTCCAAGTCATCTTTAGTTATTGAGATGAAGTCGAAACAACACCTTGATAAACCATTGATGGAGTTGAAGTAATCGGTTCGATAAGCCTAATGAGTCATTCTCCTTGTAGGAGATAGTGTCTTGATATATCAAGTAAGGTTTTGTGTTTTCTATGTAGATGATTTGAGGAACTGGATTCTTGAGAAAGCTCATGCGTCCCGTTACTCTATTCATTTGGGGTCAACAAAATATGTATCATGTCTTTAGGGAAGTGTATTTGTGGGAAGCTTTGAAAAAGGACATAGTGGATTTTGTTGCTAAGTGTCCAAATTGCTAACAAGTGAAAGTCGAACATCAAAAGCTGGGTGATTTACTTCAAGAAATACAAATTTGTAGCTGGAAGTGGGATGACATCAATATTGATTTTGTGGTAGGTTTGCCTAAGACTCAAAAACAATATGACTCTATATGGGTGGTGGTGGATAGGTTGGCCAAGTCCACTCATTTTATTCCCGTCAAGTCTACTTATTCGGCAGAGTATTATGAAAAGATCTTCATATATGAGATTGGGTCTCGCCATAGTATTCCGTTATCCATCATATTTAATAGGGGTGAAAAATTTACATCTAGGTTTTGGGAGGTCATTCCAAGATGGGAGGGGTACTAAGATGAAGTTAAGTACCGCTTTTCATCCCTAAATGGATTGTCAAGCGGAGCGTACTATTCAAATCCTTGATGATATGCTTAGATCCTCTTTCATTGACTTCAAGGGAAGATGGGATAAGCACTTGCCTTTAGTGGAGTTTGCTTACAATAATAATTTCCATTCATCTATATCCATGGCTTTTTACGAAGCTTGGTATGGTAGGAGGTGTAAATCTCTTATTGGGTGTTTTAAAGTCGGTGAGTCTTCAATTCTTAGTCCCGATTTTATTTATAAGACTGTGGAAAAATTTCACATCATAAGGAACCAGTTGCAAACGACCTATAGTCGACAAAAGCCTTATGTCGACCACAGGAGAAGAGATTTATAGTTTGAAGAAGTTGATAAACTGTATTTAAAAATTTTGCCTATGAAAGGTGGTTAGATTTATCAAGAAAGGGAAGTTGATTTATCTTTATGTGGGTCCCTATGAAATCTTGCAAAGGGTCGGTAAGTTTGCCTATAAATTGAAACTTCCCAGTGAATTGGCTTCGGTTCATCCGGTTTTCCATGATTTCATGCTTAGGAATGTATCGGTAATCCCGAATCTATTGTTCCTATTGAGGGTCCTTGTGTGAAGGATAACCTCTCTTATGAGGAAGTTCCTATTTAAATCCTTGATAGGCAAAAGTTGAGAAACAAAAAAATGGCTTCCGTATAGGTGTCATGGAAGAATCATCTAGTTGAGGGTGCAACATGGGAGGACGAGGCTGACATGAAGTCATGTTACTCTAATAAATTTGATAAATAGGTTAGTAGATCTTACTAATAATGAAAATAATGACTAAAATTTGAAATTTATTGATTTTTTGAGAAGTTTTGCAAAATGTGCATTCCGGAATGTTATTACAGTGACTTACAGTGAAGTATGCTAATAAATTGCAATTTTCTTGTTTTAAGTCATGTTGTGCATTTTGATGTAGTGATTCTTTATGAAATGATATGTAGCATGTTGGTAAGTTGTACTTGGACATAATTGGCTCATAAATGTTATGTTGAGCTCTTGTTGTTTTGAGAAGGATATTCCTCATAATTTAATAGTAATCCTTGTGTGTGGAAATTGAAATTTTTTTAATATCCTTATAGAAATGATATGATTGGTGTTGTAACTAACGTTTTAATGTTTTGTGGTTTGTTGGGCTGCTATTCTTGAGTGTATTCCTTCCTTCAAAAGATTTTTGGTGTCATTGGGGGATAAGTATTCCTGGAGAGGGGGGGGGGGGAGATAATGTAACACTTCGATAATCTAAGATGTGTTCTAGATCCTAACTAAGTTTCATAAGGTTTATATATTGTTTTAAGGTTTATATTTATGAATATAAGTCATTTAGGATGTCTAGAACCAAAAGATCCAAGAACGTCTATGACATTCGAAAACTAGTTCAGAGAGGGACTAGCATGTGTTAGCCTATTTGAAAAGCTTTTAGGAGTGGTAGATTCATAAAATTTTGAAGGGTATGTAACATGTGTTTAAGTTTATTTATGGTCGAAACTTCCGGGTACGACTCCCCAAGGACCATCTAAAGGACCTTGAAGAGGACCCTTGCACGTTGGAGTCAAACACTGCCTGGGCAGTGTGCACCCACAAAAGGGAATCGATGGGACGTAGGTTGGTATATGGGAAATCGATGCCATCCGTCGACAAACACTTAGCCATTTTGTCTATGGCCCATTTGGACCACTATATGAACTCATCGATGGATGTGCAGCTTTGAAAGGGAGCTAGTCGTCAACTCACAGACATACCGTTTGTCAAGGTCTTGTCTGTGAGGGTGAGTTTTCTGCACGTTTTTACATAGTTCCAATTAGTTAATTAACGGTTTAAGTCGTTATTTAGGGGTTTAAGAAAGTCTAAATATTTAATTAACCCCCTTTGTAAATATCCCAACCCATTTAGACTAATCATAACTCACAAAAACAAAACTCTATTCCTCTCTTTTTTCTCTCCCTAAAGAAGAAGTCCTTTGAAGATCAAGCTAGGGGAGGGTTTAAGGGCTAAAAAGAGTCAAGTTTGACCATCAATATCTATCAAGTAGTACGGTATGGAATTTAATTCACCTGTTATACCTGTTTTCACAAAAAGTTCCTTCAGAGTAATTTAAAAAAGTTGAGTTTCCAAGTGGATTTAATCCAATCTCGAAGTTGATGTTATAAATTGATTTTTTTATGATTTCTTTTAGAAATATGAATATATTAACATGTATTCTAACTTAATTGTGATATATCATTATGGTTTGCTCTAGTTTGTAGAAAATGGCTTTCACCCCTTAACCCTACGTTATGATTTTGACATGAATTGTTTAATGTTGGTTCAATTGAATTGGTTACTGATTGAATTACTACTAGATAATGTTATTGTATCAATCATGAAAATATTAGGATGAATTGTGGTCCTATCATGATATTCCTTGAGAAGTTAATCTAACTTATGAAGTATGTTGTGAATTGACCTAAGTGTCTTGTCTTAAGTTATGAACTATTGATGAGTTGTGATGTAGCGATTCAGTTAGCCTTGTTAATATGTTGGTCGTTTTTTATTATGAAACTATACCATAATTGGTTTGACTTAAGTGTTGATGGTAAGACCTTGATGATGGGTTTTGAAGGAGACTTGGATAGTCTAATGGTCCCTATTCATTACTTCAAATTATGGTCAATTGTGATTAAGTGATGATGTTGTATTGGAGTATGCCTTTTATTTGGATTGATAGGATTGGAATTATATTGAATTGAAATGTCTTGACTATGATTTATGAGGTGTTAGCTAAGATGTAAATGTTACAATGATGGGGAATGAGTTACCAATGTGCCTATGTCAATGTGCTAACGTCACTTTTATGAATTTTAATTAAAGGACTTATACTCATGCAGTTCTCATTGAGCTACGATGATGATGATTCTATAAAGTATAGACCCTATGACCTAACTAAGCTACGATTATTAATAAATACATTAAAGACATTTCAAAAGGAACTTTAGCTTATAACCAAATGCTCTTGTAGGTGAGGGGGTGATACCTTCCCAAATAGGGAAGGTACGGTTCACTATAATCCTTACGTGTTGGATAGACTCATGACCCAAATAGGGTGTAGAGTGATGTTTCCAAGACGGACCCAAGTTCCTTAAACTATATTTTAACCATAAGAATACTAGCTAGTGGATCCACCTAGATGTTATGTTCATGTTCACTCTACCTTGGCCTGTAGACAATCTTCCGTCGTTGTAAGGTTTCACAATTTTGGATTCCATACTTAGATCTTGTTGTCTATGAAGGTTTAGGCAAGTGTTCCCTAAACTAAAATTAAGTAATAAAGTATAAATAAACTAGGGTGACTTGAGAGGTTTGACTTAGACTAGGTAATGGTATGTGACTCTACCTATGCCTTACACTAGTTTTCCTTAAGGAAAGACTTAGAGGATTGATATTATGTATTTATATGATAATGAATACAAATGATGATAATATGATGGTCTTATATGTAAATGGCATTATATGGTGATGGTTATTGTATGAACTTGTATTTGGTCTATATTTCTAAAGTATGATATTAGGTATCCTTAAAAGTTATGTTACATGATGTTGGATATGGCAATGGTTCTTGTTGAGTTACTTGATTGAGTAAGGTTAGGGGTTTTTCTTGGTCATTGCACTTGTTGACTTTATGAGTATCCATGAGTAGTTGCCTTGCGGTATTATGATATTATGAACTCTTAACCATGCTTGTGACGCTATTACTTGATGGTAGGGTTGTATTTTGTTTGTTTGCAAGTATGTTGAGATGCGTGTTACTTTATTTGACTTAATGCATATGTCTTTTTAATTGTTATGGTTGGCTTGATTATGCATAAAGCTTTCAAAAAGGTAAAGCAACATGTTTTAATTAAACGTCCCTTTTTAGCATGATTTAATCTTATATGTTCATAAGATCTCATACATAGTACAAGTGGTATACTAAGCCGTTTTCCCAACATTAAACCTCTTAGAGACGACTTTGAAGAAAACATGGAATTTCTCAATAATCCAAGTGTGTAGGTCCTTAGTTTCCGAGGTTAAAGCCAATTCCCATCATTTCGGATATGCACTCTTGTTACATCAGAGGTTCTACAATATGTAGGTAGTACTATGAAATGCTATCTACACATGGTAGTAGCCTTAGAAGGTGCTAAAGTGTGTTCCCTAAGTCATAAGGACTATTATGGTCCCCTAAATGCATGAATGTCTCCTTAAATGCCTTTAATAATGAATGTTGATTTATCGACTTAGGTTGAAAAGGAAAGTACCCATCTAGTGTAGTCTTGAGAAACACCTAACAGAGGCATAAATAGGTAGTATAGGCTGCCCCTCCATTTCATACTTAGGTGGGTCTTGGGGTAACTTTAGGTAGAGGGTCTAGGATGATTAAATGGTCTATTTGACAAAAACGTATGTATGTTGAATATTAGTAATAGTTGAACGTGTCTATAATGTAAGTATTGTCTTTTAAGTGGATGGTGACTTGTAATATGTCTCATATACTTGATTTCGGATGTTTTTACCAAAATAGCATGAAAAGAATATATATCCAATAAATGTCCCTTTTAGCATATTTTTGCATGGTCATCATACCTAGTGCTTAATTATGCTAATACCATCTTCTTCATGTTTTAACAACAAAGTATAGGTTGAGGTGGCTAGGTGGCTTCTAAGTTGAAGGCTTGGATCTCATTTCTCGATGTCTTGGTACGTCCTCATGGATTCGAGGATGAAGATGTATAATGTTTTTCTTTAATGCAATAGACTCTTACTAGTTCTTTTAAATATAATGGGCCATGTCCGTATGTTGTTGAGACATGTCTAAGATGTCCATGTTGAGTCTTAGTATCCCTTCGTTTTGTAAAAGAGTATCCTATTGATGTTTTTATTGAGAATAGTTTTTTTCCGCACTATTTTAATTCCTATATGATTAATTAAAGCTAACGGCTTACTTATATATGACCTCTTTGTAAGGCCGAGTATGCCGTGTAGCGACTTGGGGGTGCTCTCTGGTCTTCACATTTAGGAAATTCTGAGGCAACATTTTCTTACTTATTTTCTTAAGAAATTAGGTAGGTCAAAATTTTTTAGTTGTATCTCTTACTCAAGCAGATACAACTCACAACAATTTTTCAGATGCACAGTGTCGCTCAGACTTAAAAACTTCCCATGGGTACGTATCAGAGTACGAAGATTCGACATGCAACATAGAGAACACACACCTATTTAGCTTCTTTCCCTTGCTTCCACAATTGTATAGGTTATAGATATAGTAAATTTGAATGTAAAACCACAAATATCAATAAATGGTCATGTTAAACTATTGATATTCTTAAGGGTTTCACGAGGCTGATCTTGACTTGTCATTCAAGATTAACTACCATTTCCTGTTTCCATTTCTTGGCTACACTCTTGTTCATTATATAAAAATAGATAGTTAATAAAATAAGAAATAGATCAACACTTGAAATGCATCAAACAATTGTTTTCATCTTCCATCGTGACACAAAACCGTTGCATTTGATGATTTTAACAGTTAATATTGGAAATATAGAACATAATTTCTATGAGCAGTAATCATACAAATCCACATCAAACATATTATGCTACAAAAAATGGGTAATGAGTTTCCCATTTGTGGCTGTGCCTTGATTTCTGCTAATATTACACATAGAATTAAGCAGGGATGAATGTCAGTGCATTAACCCTCCTAACAGACAACTTCATTTCTGTACCCGCTAAATATATCCTCAAAAGATACACGAGTTTCCCGAAAAAAGGCCTTAGAAAGGAGTTTCCTACATGGTGTTTGCAATTTCCGCTAAACTATCAACTAGTCTATTCTCTTCTCCCTAGATATGGATCCCCATTAAAATACTCAACCTCCGGAAGAGGCACCTTCAATAATCCAAAATTAAAGAGTTATGCAAGTTTGTGTTATAAAGTGACTTAACTACTTCATGAGTATCAATATTAACTTGCCGGGGTTGTAAGTTATGCAGAAAAGTTATAGACAATCCATGTAAGGCAACACATAATTAATCTTAGAAAACATTTTTCTTATTGAAATTTAAGAAGTAAATCCTAAATATATTGTCCGCTTCTATCATAATTATTCGTGTTCCTAAAAAATTCATGTTATTGTCCGCCCGTGCATCTGTATTAAGCATGTAAATAGTTTCCTGTAGTGGTTTTATGTCACATACGAGAATATTAGATTTTCTTTACTTGGTTGTACCAAAAAGTATCCAATATTCAAATTGGCCAGTTGCTACATCAATCAGTGCCCTACTCGTGGCCAAGAAAGGATGTCCCAGATTGAATGGGAATTTATTATTGGGTTCAAAGTCCAAGACAACAAAATCTACCAGAAAGAATCATGAACCTACTTGCACTAACACATCCTCTACTACCACCTCAGTCCTAGCAATGGAACTATCTGCGAGTTGGAGGATAATAATGATTCATTTTGACCTACCCAACCCAAGTTTAAGTTACAAAGATAAGGCACCAAATTTATACTTTCCCCCAAATCACATTACCCCCGGGCATGAACATTTTCCCAGTAGTAATATGCACAATAAAAGTACCCTAATCTTTCAACTTTTTGGGCAGTTTATTTGGATTCTAGAGGTGCTCTCTTCTGTAAGTAATACAAGTTTATACACTATGAGCCTCCTCAGTCTAGCCATAATATCCTTCACTTACTTAGCATACTTCGAAATGCCCTGGGAGATGTCAATCAAGGGAAGATAGTGTGAACCTGTTTAAGGAGAGAGAGAAACTTATCAAAGCATTAATCTTCATTGTTCTTTATTAGTCTCTGTGGAAACAGAGGTGGTAACTTCTTTTGACGAACAGGTTCCTCAACATTAGTGCTTTTTATTGTCGCTTCCACTTTCTTCTCTTTAACACTTACCTCATTGTCTCTTTTATTTTGAGATAATTCCTCTAATTTCAGCTCACTTCTAGTAATTACAACATGTAGTTTGCCTTGGATTCGGCTCAATATAACCGGGCAGCCAACCTCGGGGATGCAAAGTTAAGAGAATTTTCCACTTGTGCAACTTGTTTCTCTAAACTCATTTGGGACATTTGGATGTTCCTGATGTTTTCATCATGCTTATCTATTCTAGTATTTAAATTGTTCCCCATTTTCAGACATGAGCTTTTGGAATAGGTCTTCATTGGTCATCCCACCTTTTTGTACACTTGGTATATACTTTGGTTGGGATTTTTGTATTGTTTCCCAGCCCCTTGGTTATGGTATTGATGTATACCTTGTGACTGATTTTGATTTTGGTTTCTACCCCAATAAAAGTTAGGATTGTTTCTCCAACTAGGTTTGTAACTATCGCCATAATTTTGTTGGCCTTGGTCCCTTTGCACTTACCCACATAGTTCACAGAATCCATGTTAGCCTCACATTGGTCAGTTTCATGGGTTGCATTACCACATACCCACACCAATTTACTGTTTCTTGCACCACATTTACAGATTCTTAATTCAGAGCCAACTTAATAAAATGTACGGTCATACTATATTGCATGGCATTTATTTTGGTATTTAAGGTCGTTGCTTGGTCTACATCTAAGATCCCTGCAACCTTTTGGGTTGTGGTTTGAAAGGTATCTCTTTCATACCCTTGGTTCCCTTCCGACAGTTTATCAAGAAAGTCAAAGAATTCTTCACATTTTATAGATAGGGCTTGTCCACCTGCTGGACTATTTAAATGAGAATGATCAATATACTCTAAACCCTTAAAGAAAGTGTGACCTAGTACCTCTTTAGTTTGCATGTGGTGTGGGAAAGAATTCAACATTTTTTTGAAGCGTGCCTAATCTTGGTACATTTCTTCCCCATTCATTTGGACAAAGTTAAGTATTTCACCTCTCTGTTTGGTGGTTTTGTTGGATGAGTAGAATCGACTCAAGAACATTCTTGTGATACCATCCTAAGTAGTGATAAAGCTTGGTGTTTCAGAATCTAACCATCATCTTGCACCTCCTAACAACGAGTTATAGGAATAATGTTAGTCTCACATAGTCTGGTGATAACCGTAGTGGATTGTGGGTATCAGTGACCTCCATGAAGTTCGTAATGTGAAGTTGAGGATCTTCATGGGGGAGGCCAGTGAATTGCAAATTAGTGTGGAGCATATTCACCATATTTATCTTTAATTCAAACCTCCCCCCGGTGGAGGTTTCCTAATACTTCACGATGAGTGGGAATGCCACATCTCGCACTAGTCGTGCTGGAAGTATAGGGACATGAGAGGGTATTTCTTTGTTATAAACATTCTCCGGATTGATCAAAAGCCTTGAGTTATTCCCATCTCCTAGTTTATGTTGTTTATCATCACCATGATTTCCCGGGTGTCCTAACCCTAACCCTAACTATCCTCGATTCGTCTTTCTTAGCAGATGCTGAACTCTTTCAGGTTCATTGTAAGGCTCAACAAGATCTCCCTTCCGAGCGAGACCTAAAAGTCAAATGGCTGAAATATACAATGTAAAATAAGGTACTTAATACTTGAATATTCTAATTGTAAAGTTAAGACAATTAAATATAAATCAATTAGTAAGTCCCCGACAGCGGCGCCAAAAACTTGTTGCTCCCCAATATACACGCAAGTAAACATGGTCGTGCAAGTAATATAGATTCTTTTTAGAAACAATTATCGTTCCCAATGGACTTATGATCAACTTATAATCAAACTTGATTCCACAACTGAAAGTAAAATTAATTGTTTCAAGAGTTGATGGTTTGTTATTAACCACGACTACTTTATCGACAAATAAAAGTAACTAGGATTGAACGATTTAAAGATGGTGTTTCAAGCAAGAAAGAGAAAATTCAAAGGTCGCAGTGTATGATGAATCTCATACATCATAATATTGACTTAGAACTAACGTTGGTTGTCAAGTTACTATTTTATATGGTTAACTAGTTCTGGAAACGTGCGTTGCACGTTTATTCAAAAATATTTTAAATAACATTTGTATTGAAAATGAAATATTTTCTCTTCTTAGAATTTATAGGTTTTTACTTCAAAAATCAATATTTATACAATAGAAAATTTTATATATCTTCCTAATAAAAAGAACACATCCTTTATTATAAAATTGACAAATAGTGCATAAATGATTGAATCATGTACTAATATGATGATTTACATTAAATATTTAGTTTATTAAATAATTTATAACATATAAATTTAACGTAGTAATAGAATTGTAATATTGAACTCTTGTATCTCGTAACTGTTCATTATTTCTATTTTTTGGTTATTAAAAGTGAAGTTTCATAATTCTATGTTTTGGCATAGACAAGATAAATATTTAGACTAAACAATTTTACGATACAATATGAATGGAACTACAACTGCGACATGAAATTAGATCCTTTATAATACTCTTCTCTCAACCTAATTAGATAGAGCGATATACTAAATATAACTCATGAGGATTATTTAAAAATCAACTCCATCAATGAAGTGTAATCAACATATATATTTTGATTCCTACATCACACGGTAATGCAATATTATTATTAGATAAAATGAAAGAAGTTAGCAAGTCATAACATTCTTGCAATCAACAAAACTTCCTCCTCTTCTTCAAATTAGAAACATCAAACATCTTAATCGAGTAATACTCTAACCTAAGTAAATAAAAACAAATAAAAAAAGTGGAGCTAGCAACTTAAATTTTGAACAAAGACGTTCATGATGTGATTTAGATATGTACACACTTTTCATTTATTCATGTCAATAACATTTTTAACAGCATCTATATCCCCTTGTGTCGTGATAAAATTATTAGCAGCCCAAGAATCCCTCATAATCAGACACAATTAATAAGTTAAACTTATGGTTATGAGACACTATATGAGCAATATTAATGGAACCCTTTAACTGACACATTAAAGATATATAATGAAAATTAAGGAGAAAAGGAGCACATGTGATACTGATACTCCAGAAGATAACCTCAACGAATTTACAATGATTCACTAATGTGGCTATTTATAAAATTCTAAATTCACTGTTGGAAGTTTAAACGAACTTCCAATCATTGAATTAGTTTAGTAAGATGAAAATTTATTCTAGAGTATTGAAAAGTCTGAAATAAATGACAATTGCAACTAAAATAATCCACCTCTTCGTATACCCAAATATTTAATTGATTGTTATAAAACTTTAGTTATGCAATGTATGTGTCCATCCTGGAGTATATTGAATATCATGATTCTTAATTAATGACACAATATTAATTAATAATATTTTATAATAATTTAATTTGGTGTAGGGGTAAAATGGTAATATAACTTTTTACTTTGAATGTTCTCACATATAATAATATATGATTATATGAGTCAGGCTACAAACCCCTCGTCACCTACCCCAATTAGATACCTAACTACAACATTGAGCGGGGATAAGTAAGCTAATTGGAGAGCATTTATATTTCATCCTATTTTGGAACCAAGAAAGTTGTTCGTCCGGGAATCACTCCTCAACACATATCACCTCAATCTAATGGGTCGATCGAGTTCACTTTATCCTCTGGTCTATCTAATCCTTCATATCTCAATTTTAAGATTAGACACTAAATTTATCTTATGATGATCAAGCATAAAATAGTAAAATAAGAATATAGAAATAACTTGTGTTGACAACCAAAAATAATTCAAAAAAAAATAATATTCAACATTCAATTCATAGTTGCAGCCCTAGGACTATTATGTTTAGCTACTCATACTATTAAAAAACCACTGAAGAAGATTTTTCATGTGATTTCCGAAAAATAAAAGAGTTAGAAGATTAAATTTTTATTACAAACCTGAATTATTGCTCTCGTACACCAATCAAAAAGTTGAACACTAACAATGAGGCCCTAAGGGTCTATTTATAGTAATTAGAAAACTAAAGTTGAATTCAACTTCAATTAAGATTCCTTTTAATTTCAAATATTGTCAAAATCTCCGACCACAAGGCTGGGGCAACGCGCTAAAATGGCGCTTGGCAGGCTGGCGCACAACATTTCCAGTGCGCCTGAAACAGGTTGCAGTTATACGGGCATGACGCGTCGCGCCCTTAATGCGCCAAGGTTGTTGGCGGGCCAATCCAGTATCTCATCTGGTTTCATCTTGTCGCCTTCAACTCCTTTTTCTTCCAACACTTGATCATTTCTCTTAGTAACCTGCAAAATCACTAATCATGTCAATTAGTATGCAATCATCGCAATTTTGAGACAAAACATGCTAGTTAGAGAAGATAATGTTCTAAACTAACGTTAAAGATGGGTAATTTGTCGTAATTGGGCATATAAATATACCCAAGATCATAGCCTTTGACTTTTGGAACTTCTATTAATTGATTGTTATTGTAGTTCTTAATTTTGATATCTCACATCATCAATTGTCTATTGTGTTTCGTTTATCATACTATTTTGTTGATTAACCGCGTTAGTTTCTATGTTTGCTACACTTTTTTCTACTTTGAACTTGGATTTGTGTTACTTGAGTCGAGCATCTTTTGGAGAAACAATCTCTCTACCTCATGAATAAAGATAGTTGCAATATTTGCACGCACTCTAGCATTCTCAGGCTTTACTTATGAAACTATTGAGTACCTTGATGTTGCTGTTGTCTTGAAATTTTTAGTTAAAATTTTTAGATTAAACCAAAAAAAAAGAAAAAACAATTTTTTTTGAAACGTATTAAAAAAATCTAATGTATATTTTTCAAATTGGGAGAAGAGATTACAAGTTAGATAAACAAACATCACCTATAAAGTAAAAATATAGACCGACCAACCAACAAACTAGAAAATCAAAAATCACCTATCAAGTAAAAATATATACCGACCAACCAACACACTACTTAAATTCATAAAAAATACAATAATTATGCTATTTAAGTATATTGGCTTATGGATTTAAACCATTTTTTTCATGGCTTATAAATAGGGGAATACACGTTATTGTTAAATCTTTTGAGCACTTTTTTTTACTGTCCTTGTGGTTGGAAGTCAAAATGTGGTTATCCACTTTCCCAAAAGCACTGTCAATTGCTTTACTTTGTATATGTTGTTTTTACTGTTAAAAATAAAATCAAATTTATGCTCTCTACACAACTTTTTGTTTTTTCGATTTCGATTGATTTTTGTGGATTATGTTGTAGGATTTCAGATGGAAAAAGTTTAAATTGAAGAAAAATGTGAATATTCAAGAAATTCTGAATTTGCTATCAGTTGTTCGCTGCTTCAATTGGATTTGATATGTCATTCCCTAAGGACTACACTAAATTACTTCTACAAGTATTCATCCATTCGCTTTTTCTCCCCATAAAATTGCAGGTAGGGGTAGGGAAAGGGGGGAAAGGACTACAAGGTGGGGGAGTTGAACCCTGGGACTCACTGAGCTGCTAAGATTATCGACTTTTTACACTCACATAACAATGAAAAGTTTTTTTATTTTAATAAGGCCCTTTTCCCACTAATTTATTGTTAATAATACTAATCTACCATTTCATATTTCCTTAACTATTGCAGGGAAATTAAGGTAATTATTTTCCAAGGGCGGAGATAGAGTATTACTTATGGATTCAAATGAAACTCAACAACTTTTGCTTAGACTCTATATTTGTATTGGGAGGTCCATTTAATATGGATACGTACATAATAATGAACCCATTAATTAAGGCAGGCTATGAATTTTGTGGCAAGTTATGAGCTCGAAAAATTCAAATGTTGGCTCCTCCTGTTTTAGTTGTTGCTAGCTTTCTCTAGATAAAAGTATAAACTACATATTGTTTTTGAATGTTTGTCGTGGTTTTTGCTATGTCACTTTGATTGCCTTCAGAAATGGGCATTCCATCATGACTTGACAAAAAGTGTGTCTATTGCTTCCTTGAGTAGACTATTTTTCGTGTGGATTCCTATCCGAAAGCCCTTATGAAAAGGCTTTGTGCGCCTACAAGACTGACTTACCAATACTTGCTTAAATTTCTTAATATAAGTTGATATACTTAGTCATCTGTCCTGGTATCTAAGTATACCATCATCTCTCAAAGTGAAATACTCATTCATTTTTAACAACATTGAGTCCTTCAGCTCCATCAAAACATGATCAAAATGCTGACCCTACTTGACTTCAACTATCAGGGATTATTTAGAACTAGGGTGAACTGAAACACCCCCATTAGTAGAGTCAACAAACCTCACACCCAGTCTTGCCAGTCTGTGTACCTATTTTGCCAACTCCTTCTTCTCGTCCTCAATGTGGTTTGTACTCCCCATGCTCATCCTGCTCAAAGCATCAGCCACAACATTAGCCTTACGTGGATGGTAGTGCACATTCTTGTCATAATCCTTTAACAGTTCCAACCATCTGCATTGACATAGATTCAACTCCCTCTATGTGAACAGGTATTAGAGGCTCTTATGATCCGTGAACACATCCACATGCACTCCATACAGATAATGCCTTCACAGCTTCAATGCAAACACCACACCTACCAACTCAAAGTCATGAGTGGGATAATTCTTTTCATAAACCTTGAGCTATCTGGAAGCATATCTATCACTTGACCAACCTGCATATGAACACATCCCAAACTAACCCTAGGTGCATCACAATAGACAGTGTAATTCTTGCCACTCCTAGGTTGAGTAAGCAACAGGGCTGAAGTAAGTATATCCTTGAGCTCCTAGAAACTCTTCTGACAAGTATCCGTCCAATCAAACTTTGCTTTATTTTTTGTCAAAGCTATAAGTGGGGCAGCAATGGAAGAAAATCCCTCAACAAACCTGCGGTAGTAACTAGCCAATCCCATAAACTTACGGATAATGGTGGGAGTAAGAGGCTTTGGCCAGTTCTTAACTGCTTCAATCTTCCTGATGTCCACTTCTACACCTTGATCAGACACAACATGGCCCAGGAAGGTCACCGATCTCAGCCATAATTCACACCTGCAGAATTTTGCATACAACTGATGCTGTCTATGTACCTGCAAGGTTAGTCTCAAATGTTGTTCATGCTCTTCCTTGGTCTTAAAGTAGATGAGAATGTCATCAATGAATATTATGATAAAAGAGTCAAGGTATTCACGGAAGACTCTATTCATGAGATCCATAAATGCAGCAGGTACATTCGTGAGACCAAATGACATAACCAAGACCTCATAATGACCATGACGGGTACGAAAGGCTGTCTTTGGGATATCTTCATCCCTAACCCTATGCTGATGATACCTTGAATGAAGATCAATCTTATAGAAGAAACTATACCTTTGGAGCTGATCGAACAAATAATCGATTTAGGGAAGTGGATAATTATTCTTTATAGTGACTTTGTTGACATGCCGATAATCGATACACATTCTGAGGGTCCCATATTTTTTCTTTACAAACAACACTGGAGCATCCAACGAAGATATGCTCGGCTGAATGAAACCCTTATCAGTGAGATCCTTTAACTGCAACTTCAACTCTTTGAGCTCTGCTGGAGCCATTCTATAAGGATGAATCGAGAATTTTTTTATATTAGGTTTTAAATTAATACAAAAGTCAATCTCTTGAAGTGGAGGGACTCCACGCAAATCTTCAGGAAACACATCTAGGTACTCATTCACTACGGGCACTGAGCTATGGAAGGAATGTCATGATCTAAATCATTAACACTCACAAGATGACATAGTAACCCCTTGGACATCATTTTATTAGTCTTAATATTTGAAATCAAGGGATTAGGACGACTCAAATTGTACCCCTCCCTGACTAACTCTTCTTCAACAAGGAAGTGAAATCTTACCACTAAACTACGACATTCCAAGCAAGCATAACACCTGTAAAGCCAGTCCATGCCAAGAATAATATTAAAATCATGCATGGGTAACTCAATCATGTTTGGACACATAGTTTTACCACTTAAAACTATTGGTCAATCCTTGTACACCCTATCGTTTTTACATTTTCTCATAAAGGCGCACTAACCACAATAGAATCGTGCAGAACTTCAGGTAGTATTTCAAAATAAGGGCAAGCAGGGGAGTCACAAAGGAAAGCATAGACCCTGGAACAAGTAGAGCATAAACAGAAGTTAGGAATACTTGCAGCATACCTATGACCACATCATCAGAATTCTCCTGCTCCTTCCTGCCCTTCAGGGCATAGAATATGTTCCTCTTTTGAGGCTCGGCTTCTTCTGCACCTTGTGGTTTTGTCCTAGGGTGAGAATTACCTATATTCTACCTCTGTTATGTGGACAGTCTCTAACCATTTGTCCACTCTTACCACAACAAAAGCAGACATTAGTTCCATGTTTGCACTCTCCACTGTGAGCTCTGCCACACTTAGCACAGTTCTTCTTAGGATGTTGCATTTCACCTCCATTGCCCCTTTTGGTTTCAAGTCTGCCTCCTCTAGGTGTTGTACTCCTCTAAGGATTTGAATTCCAAGAACTCTGTTGCCCCTTATTGAACCTTGGCTGCTCACGGACGCCAAAATTGTTTTGTGGCCTCCATGGCTGGAACGTTCCTGATCTTGAGGCCGATGCCTCCTAACATAACTAACGCCTCTCCTCTTGCGGATGTCCTCTACCTGCTGGACATTCACCATTAACCTTGAAAGGTCCATACTATAATGAGCAACGCAGACGTACACTCCTCCTCCATGTCTCTATTGATTCCTGTGAGGAACCTGCTCATCTCATCCCTGATGTTCGAAACCAGGGAAGTAACATAACTGGATGATTTCAACATAGTTCAGTCTTCTCCCCATTCTTACTATTAAAAATTAGGTAAAGTAACATACCTTGATAGTTTAAACAACTTCAGGGAATACAGCCTGACCGTCATAGATCCTTGTTTAAGGTTGATGAACTCCTCAACCTTGGCCTCCCTTATCTCTCTGGGGAAGAAACTCTCCACAAAAGTTGTCTTGAACGGCTCCCACGTGACATGCACTCCATCTAACATACGACTATCTTGCCAAATCTTGCACCAAGTCCTTGCAATATCCTTGAGCTGGTAGGAAGCCAGGTCAGCCTTCTTAATATTAGTGGACACCATAGCCACAAGGATCATATGCACCTCGTATACAAAATCTTAAGGATCCTGTGATGTCTTAGCCCCTGTGAATATAGGAGGATTCATCCTTGTGAAATCTCATAGTCTTTCATTCATGCTGTGAACCGATAGGTTCTTCCTCTCAACATCCTGCCAGTTGACTTGTGCAGTCATAGCGTGAGCCTGCATCGTAATGGCCTATGCCGTGTGGGTTAGAGATGCCCTCACCTCCGCATCAGTCAACCAATCTGGGTTGACTTGCATGGCTACTCTTTCAGTTGGAGTCTGGGGTGGATTGTTATTACCCCTAGCTATTGCTCCTCCCCTCCTAAGACCCTTAGTTCTCCAAGTGCTCATTCTCTTAAAACAACAAGGATTGATGTTAGACACGTTCATAACACCAAGAATTCAGGGAAAAGCACGATAAGATCAGAAGAAGGGAAATTTTTCCTATGCATCATGCAGCCGCTAACCTAGGATAGAAGTGTACTTCACTACCATGACATAGAAACTACCCAATGTGGTTGATGTGAACTCATTTTCAACAAAATTTAACATAAAGCTCTCATACAAACTTTGTCACGACTAGAGTCTAGACCCCAGACGAGACCAGCGTCGTTGACCTCTCAGAGGCCGCAGACAAGCCTACGTACGTTATTCTTACTTCATCTAGATTAATTAATGCGGAAAATTTGAAATTTTTGTATTGTTACTTCATTATAAAAATTTTAAACTAAACATTATAGGGGCTCACAAATCAACCATCTAATATAGAGATAATCAAATGAAAGAAATAGTTTGTAGTTTCATTGAATGTGTACTTGCAAAAATAGCAGCAATACAAAGTCTAAAATGAAGTGGGAAATGAAACACCAGTTGACATGCTTAACTAGTTAAGCCTACATCAAAGCTAGATAATAAAAGTAGACAACCTCGAAATCATTAGGGCCTACCAAGTCCGTATGAAAGCTCCACGTCAGGATAGCTGCAATGTCGTACTTTAAGATCTAACGTCCACCTATGCATGCACCTAAAAGTAGATATTTGTATGGAATTAGTACACACTTGTACTAACTATGGGTATATGCAAGCACACACCAAAGACATGCATGAGAAAGAATAGCTCTTTCCTAACTACAAAATTATGGAAAGTCAAGTCAGTGGACTTGCCAAATTGAGATTAGGAAAGTTAGTGAATTTTCCAAATTTGGATTAGAAAAGTTAATGGACCTGCTAAATTTTGATTTAGAAAGTCATGCCATGAGTGTAACATACATCATCAAACTTGTCAGTTTGCAAACAACATATAACATATTTCACATGTCATATCACATAGAGTACATAACATCTTTCATATAATTCATTCATATGTCATGAGACCTTGGAATCATGGACTTAACATTAAGACTTTCCAGAAATTAGGGATCAACATTTGGGACCTCAACTAGGGAGTCTGGTTTATCAAACACATAATCTGCTTTGTTCATTCATACATACTCCATTTCATTTCATTCATGGCCCAGTGTAAACACCAGCTATACCTAAGATGTATTTTAATACTTTCATCGGGTTCGTTGTGCAATGACAAAGAATGACCTAATTTCATTACTTGTATCTAATTCCGTTGGATTATCCTATCCTAACACCTTTGGTATAATTCATTTCATTATATGCATCATTTGAGGCTAGCCTTCTTCATTCGTAGGAAACTTTAACTTTACCCAACATAGATCATGTGAGCATCATGAAATCCGGTGTCTCCCCCACACCAAAAGGAGGTGGAATCACCGGCTTAAGTGACTCAATAACATGCTAGCATTTATGGGAATTTAACCCCGCCAGATCCCTATATTGGAAGTATAGGTTCAAAGAATAGGAGATGTATGGAGACCCATACCTGAAAAGCCAGACATTCTCATCTCATGGGCGTTACGTGAACCTTCACCTTTAAGAAATAAGGCATTACCGCTCATCGCTAACCTATCGGTGCTCAGTATAAAGTTCCATTACTTTCAAACTCATACATCATGGAAGTTGGCATATAGTATGAGGACATCATAGCTCAATAGATGATTTTTAATCTCATCATTAGTATTAAGTGTGTTATCTCAATACGTTTATTAGAGTGTTCATAGAGACTGGTCTCTTCGTTAACTTTACACTCTCATAGGTGAGTATTTTTAAGTAACATTTACTTAGGCTCATTTGAGATTGGTCTCATCTTTTACATTAGCATCATATCTTGTTGTCACCACATTCATTAGCATTAGCACATTTTCTCATCATAATTACTCACCCTTTTTAACGTGAATGGTCATTTCATCATATGCAAATGCACTTGGCCATTTAGTGTGTTTCACACACTTACTTAACCCTTTTAGGGTTTCAGCACTTCATTGTTCTTACTTAACCCTTCTAGGGTTTCCGCACTTCATTGTTCATTTCTTCATATGCCAATGCACTCGGCCATTTGGTGTATCTTACCATCGCACTTAACCCTTCTAGGGTTTCATCATTTCATTACATACATCTTAGGTTCGCTTATTTTTAATCGTATGCTAGACTTATGGGTCTATACATTAAACCCATGAGGCTCATTCATAGTTTATTAAGTGACTCATATCTTACTAAGATTATGTAATACAAGACTTATGTATCTTGTGTTTATGCCGAGGTATTGATTTTGATCTTTAGAGACAACATTCATTAAATATTTGTATACGTATGACTTATATGTCAATATGGAATTGGGAAAGGGAACCCAATTTCGAATCCCTTGAACAATACTTAATCTTATTGTAAACTTCATAATTGCATTTTTCAGATTAGGGAGACCCTAGTTCGATTACCATCAATCCCATAATATTTCTTTCTTGTTCTTCTCCCCTTTTTTGTTTTAAGGCAAGGAGGTTGTGGGTTCAATCCCGCACAAGCTCATTATTTTCTTTTAGCTTATCTCTTTTGTTTCTCACCTATGCAAGAGATTGTGGTTTCAACCCCCACTCTCCACATGTATTTTCTCCTTTATTTTTCTCCTAACTCTCTCATCCTTTTAAGAGGTTGTGGGTTCGAATCCCCACAACCTCATCATAGTTTAATTTACATTTTCTCCTTACCTTCTCATTCTGCCAAGAGGTGGTGGGTTCGAATCCCACTCCTCTCATTTTTATTTTTTTTTAAATTTCTCTTTACTCTCTTGTTTGTTCGAGAGGTTGTGGGTTCGAATCTCTCACCTCTCATTTATTTATCTTTTCTAGCTTTCATGTAGTGAGGTCTTGGATTCAATCCCTACTAACCACACACATGTTTTAAATATATTTTTAAACCTCTCAACCTCAAGTATTCTTACCGAAAATTCCATCACCTAGTGCTGGAAATTTTATTAATTTTTCTAGCCTTTATTAAACAACATTTAATAGTTTGTTTTGAGGTACTTTCACAATTCGTTTAACACATTCTTAGGTTTAGATACATTGTTGTTTTAACTTAGAATTTTCCACTTAAGATCCGCCACCTTACACTTCATTTAACACCACAATTTACACACCTTATACATAATAATTCCAATCATCAAACAAGCCATTTTAAGACTTCAAATGTAGAACAACAACAAACATTTTACACATTGCACCACATCATTTTCGGTTTACATGATTGAACATGCTTACTATTTTCAAAGATAAAATCATAAGGAATACCATATTTCACACATAGCTACCAGCAACCATACCAACAACATGATTTCTAAAATAATTTAGATTGAACTCAGAATGAGGCTAGGGATAAGCAGTTCAACAATAAAGGGAACAACCCTAGTTTCATATGTTGAATTTTGTAGAAATAAATTTATCTTGGAGAAAGGATTCCAAGAGAGAAAACTTATACCTGGTTGAAGATTTCCACACCTTCCAAGTGCTGCCAAAAACCTCCCCTAAACCTTCAACACAAACCCGTCGAGAAGAGATGCAAAGTTATCTTTTATTAATTTAGCTTGCTTTCTAGTATATTTTTTTTGTAAGTTCTTTGAGTGTAAAGAACTTTTGATTATTTTCTAATTGTTTTTTTTTGTTTTTGCAGCAAAGAACTCAAAATGGATGAGAAAGAGAGAGAGGTTTAGGTGTGTGAGAGAGTTTGTGTGAGATAGTGCCCCCTTAAAACTAGGATAGTTGGCAAGACTTAGTCAATTTAATTTAATAATTAATAACTAAAAATCTGATTTATTTTAATTAATGCATGAAAGGACCATTTCACCCTTAATGAATAGATTTTAATTAATCAATAAATCACTTAAAGTATTTATCCTATTCATTTTTTTAGGATTGTTACACAAAGAGGGGGATAAGATACTGAAAATCTTGATAAACAATGTTAGTGATTTCGAAGAAGTTCCAGCACTCCCAATAGTTTGTATGGGGAGGCTAGGAAAGACGACTCTAGCTTAAATGGTCTGTTAGGATCTAATTCACACACACTTGAAGTTTCAAGAACACAAGAATTTCAAGAAGAAAGAGATGAGAGGTCTGGAGAGAGAGAGAGAGAAATCTAGAGAGAGAAAAACAATTCGTGGTAACACCCCGTTAGTGAACTTCCACGGCGGGGGTATATTTATATTAATAAATCAGAGTATTTTTAGTTACAGTGAATACATGGAGAATAAATAGTGAAGCCTAAGATTTGGGTCAGGACGCTGCCACCGAACCCCGCGTAAACAACTACATATATATTAAACAGGCTCCACTACCTAACAATTCTCCCACTTGGAGACTGATTCAGTCACCAAAAAAAAATTTCTCAAAAAAAAATATCTCTTCATCATCAACATCTTACCGCACCGCAACATCTATAGCAACAACTACAAAAGACCAACCGAGGTTTTGCATAACCCCAGTTTTCCAACATCAACACATTTCGTCAATATGTCTGTCGGGTTCTTTGCACCCTCTATCTTCTCCAGGCATATATCACCATCCTTCACTGCCCTGCGAGTGAAATGGTATCGCCTTCTGATGTGCTTTGTCTTCGAATGATAGACTGGATTTTTCACCAACTGTATGGC
Source organism: Solanum peruvianum (assembly GCA_027705065.1). Classification (NCBI taxonomy): domain Eukaryota; kingdom Viridiplantae; phylum Streptophyta; class Magnoliopsida; order Solanales; family Solanaceae; genus Solanum; species Solanum peruvianum. The sequence continues at coordinate 56,803,428 of JAKWJD010001763.1, forward strand.
ACTCTGGCTATCTGAGTAAAGAATCTTCTCGCTTTGCTTCTTGCCCAATTCTTCAAGATAATCTGCCAGCCATATCATCTCTTTCCCAGCTTCAGCTATTGCCACATACTCAGCTTCAGTAGATGAAAGAGAAACACACTTCTGAAGCCTGGACATCCAACTCACTGTTGTTCCACCTATCGTGTAAATGTAACCGGATGTACTCTTGCTCGAGTCAACATCCCCACCAAGATCAGCATCAACAAAACCTTGTAGAGTCACCGCGCCTTTGCCAAAACAACGTGAAGTACTGGATGTACCTCTCAGATATCTCAGAAGCCACTTCACAGCTTCTCAATGCTCTTTCCCAGGGTTCACCATGTACCTGCTAACAAATCCCACTGCATGTGCTATATCAGGTCTAGTGTAGACCATAGCATACATCAAACTACCAACTGCTGAAGCATATGGAACATGTGCCATCTGATCACGCTCCTCGGCAGTCTTGGGGGACTGCTCCTTTGACAATTTAAAGTGATTTGCCAATGGAGTAGTCCTGGGTTTAGCATCATTAACCCTGAATCTGCTCAACACCTTCTCAATGTACAACTCCTGAGATAGATTTAAAGTGCCAGCAGATCTATCTTGAGAAATCTTCATCCCCAAAATCTGCTTCGCTGGACCCAAATCTTTCATCTCAAATGTTGCAGACAACCTTGTCTTCAGATTGTTAATCTCCCTCATACTAGATCCTGCAATCAACATATCATCCACAAACAAGAGTAGAAAGACATATGAATCAGTGTATTTCTTGAAGTAACAACAAGGATCCTTTTCAGCTTTGAAGAATCCACTTTTTGTCATGAAGGAGTCAAATTTATTGTACCACTGCCTTGGTGCTTTCTTTAGTCCATACAAGCTCCTGCTGAGCTTGCACACCATGTGTTCTTTGCCTGGAATCACAAATCCTTCCGGTTGCTGCATATAGATCTCTTTGTCTAGATCTCCATGTAAAAACGCTGTTTTTACATCCATTTGCTCTAGATGCAAATTCTCCGATGCAACAATACTCAACAGAATTCGAATGGAGGTTAACTTCACAACAGGAGAAAAAATTACAGCATAATCAATACCTTTCCTTTGTGAATATCCTTTAACCACTAAACGAGCCTTGAATATTCTTTTGCAATCTGGTTCAGTCTTGATTCTGAACACCCACTTGTTAAGCAAAGCTCTCTTCCCTGCAGGTAACTCAGTCAACACCCATGTGTCGTTCTTCTCAAGTGACCTTATCTCATCATCCATGGCTTGCTCCCACTTGATCGAATCCTCTACCTGTAGGGCCTCATCAAAAGAATCTGGTTCCCCCTCATCAGTCAGCAATAGATAGTGTAATGAAGGTGAATACCTATCTGGTGCTCTGATGGTTCTGGATGATCTCCTTAACACCTGCTCAGGTGTAACTTGCTCCACTTCAGATTCTTCAGTAGGAGTTGGTTGAGAATCTGCTTCGACATCTTTGGGTTACTCTTTTCCAACTCAACCTCAACTCCCACTTGCTTTGTAATCTCTGGGACCTTCTACTCTCTGTCCTTGTACAGGACAGACTCATCAAATGTCACGTCACAATGTCTTAGGATCTTTCTGTTCTTGTCATCCCAAAACCTGTAACCAAACAAATCAGAACCATACCCTATGAAGTAACACTTCACAGCCTTGGCATCGAGCTTGTCTCTCTTTTCTGGATCAAGATGAACATAAGCAGTGCAACCAAAAGTCCTCAAGTGTGAGTACTTGAGTTCTTTTCCTGTCCATACCTCCTCCAGAATCTTGAATCCTAAAGGAACTGATGGTCCCCTGTTGATCAAGTATGCAGCTGTGCTCACAGCATCCGCCCAAAATGTTTTGGGCAGCCCACAGTGTATCTTCATACTCCTTGCACGCTCATTAAATGTTCTGTTCATCCTCTAAGCAATTCCATTCTGCCTTGCCTTGCCAGGAACTGTCCTCATCAATCTGATTCCCTTAGCTGCGCAGAATGCCTTGAACTCTAATTTTTCATACTCTCCTCCATTCTCAGACCTTATACATTTGACTTTCAAATCGGTCTGATTCTCAACTTCAGTTTTCCACTTCTTGAAAGTTGCAAACACATCTGACTTATGCTTCAAGAAGTAAATCCATACCTTTCTGCTGAAATCATCAATGAAGGTAACATAGAATCTGGATCCTCCAAGTGATGATACTGGAGATGGTCCCCAAACATCTATATGGACCATTTCCAACCTCACTTTCTTTGGCTCTCTAGGAGTCTTTGTGAAGCTTACTCTTTTCTGTTTTGCCATAACACAGCTCTCGCAAAGACCCATATCAACAGACTTCAGACCATCTAATGCTCCTTTTGCAGCCAGCATCTTCATTCCTTTAGCGCTCAGGTGCCCAAGTTTGTTGTGCCACAGACATGAACCGGAAGCACCTTCAACAACAGCGGCCATGTTAATACACCCTGCAGTGGTGTACAAGGTTCCAGATTTTGTGCCACGAGCTACTATCATAGCACCTTGCACAATCTTCCACGAACCTTTCCCAAACTCTGCTGCATATCCCGTGCCATCCAACTGACCAACAGAGATCAGATTTTTCTTGAGCCCAGGAATATATCTGACATCCTTCAATGTCCACTGGTTTCCCGAGGTGGTCTTTATGCAAACATCCCCATTTCCTTCAATCTCCAAGGCTTTATTGTCAGCAAGATACACCTTTCCAAAACTTCCAGATTTGAAATTTTGGAACAACTCTTTGCTTAAAGACGAATGGAAAGATGCACCAGAATCCAGAATCCATGATTCAACCGGGCTGTTGACACTAAGGATTAGAGCATCCCCAATGTCCTCTGCTGAATTTACAAAATCATTGTCATTTTTGAATTTATGATTCTGGTTCTTCTTTGGCTTTGTACAGTTCGTCCGAAAGTGCCCTTTTTCTCCACAGTTCCAACAAGTCACGTTAGATCTGTTTTGGGATTTTCCTCGATTCTTTGATTTCGATCGACTATGTTGATTTTGGCCTTCATCTTACTTCTCTTCCCCTTCGGTAAACGCTGAGAGCACTGCCCGATGAATCTCCCACTTATCGTTTGCGAATACTTTCACTAAGAACAACATCACGGATTTCATCAAACTTCAGTTTCTCAGATCCACGGGAACTGCTAATCGTAGCAACAACAGTATCCCAAGAATCGGGCAGAGATGACATCAAAATCAACGCCTTAATTTCATCTTCGAAATTAATATCCACAGAATTGAGTTGACTCACAATCATATTAAACTCGTTATATGATCAGAAACGGATCCATTCTCAGACATCTGTAATTGAACAATCTACGCATCAAATATACCTTGTTCATAGCTGATGGTTTTTCATACATGTTTGACAGTGCTTTCAACAGATCTGACGTAGTCTTCTCCTTCACTATGTTGAACGCCACGTTTCTTGACAAAGTCAACCGGATCAATCCTAGAGCCTGTCGATCCTTGAGTTTCCACTTCTCCTCCATCATGGATTCCGGCTTCACCCCGGTCAACGGTTCGTGAAGATCTTTCTGGTACAGATAATCTTCGATCTGCATCTTCCAGAAACTGAAATCGGATACATCAAACTTCTCGGTTCCAAGCTTTGAACCATCCATCTTCAGTGATCGTGTTGAATCTCCTTAGCTCTGATACCAGTTGTTAGGATCTAATTCACACACACTTGATGTTTCAAGAACACAAGAATTTCAAGAAGAAAGAGATGAGAGGTCTGGAGAGAGAGAGAGAGAGAATCTAGAGAGAGAAAAACAATTCGTGGTAACACCCCGTTAGTGAACTTCCACGGCGGTGGGTATATTTATATTAATAAATCAGAGTATTTTTAGTTACAGAGAATATATGGAGAATAAATAGTAAAGCCTAAGATTTGGGTTAGGGCGCTGCCCCGAACCCCGCCTTCGGATGGGGGGCTCCTGCATCGACTACATATATATTAATCAGGCTTTACTACCTAACATGGTCTTCAATGATCAAAGTGTTACTGAGTATTTCAATCTAAACATATGGGTTTGTGTCTCAGATGATTTTGATATGAAGAGGTTGATTAAGGTAATTGTAGAATCTATTCAAGCAAAGTCACTGGGTGTCATGGACTTGGCTCCCCTTCAGAAAAAGCTTCAGGAGTTGTTGAATGGAAAAAGATACTTTATTGTTTTGGATGATGTTTGGAATGAAGATCAAGAAAAGTAGGCTAATCTTTGTGTTACTCGTCTTTAAATGATTGGGTGAATTATGGGAACTTTAAAACTATATTAGTTATCAAATTTGTCTCAGGAAGATTGTTGGTTGTTGTTCAAGAAACGTGGATTTGTCCACTAAACTGAAACAAGTCCTAAACATATTGAAATCATAAAGGATATTGTGAATAAATGTGGGGGTTTTCCACTAGCAGCCAAGACTCTTGGAGGTCTTTTACGCTTCAAGAGGGAAGAAAGTTAATGGGAACACGTGAGAGATACTCAGATTTGGAATTTACCTCAAGATGAAAAATCTGTTTTGCCTGACCTGAGGCTGAGTTATCATCATCATCCACATGATTTGAGACAATGTTTTGCATATTGCACTGTCTTCCCAAAATATACCAAAATAGAAAAGGAATATCTCATCACTCTCTGAATGGCATACAATTTTCTTTAATAAAAAGGAAACATGGAGCTAGAGGATGTGGGGAATGAAGTATGGAATGAATTATACTTGAGGTCTTTCTTCTAGGAGATTGAAGTCAAATCTCGTAAAACTTATTTCAACATACATGATGTCATCCATGAGCTGGCTACATCTATATTTTGAGCAAGCGCATCAAGAAGAAGTGTTAGCCAAATAAATGTAAAAGATGATGAAGATATGATGTTCATTGTAACTGATTACAAAGATATGATGTCCATTGGTTTCTGCGAAGTGGTGTCTTCTTACTCTTCTTCGCTCTTTAATAGGTTTGTCTTGTGAAGGGTGCTTAATCTAAGTAACTCAAAATTCAAACAGTTATCGTCTTCTGTTAGAGATCTAGTAGATTTAAGATACCTTGACCTGTCTGGTAATAAAATTTGTAGTCTTCCAAAGAGTTTATGCAAGCTTCAAAATCTGCAGAATCTTAATCTATATAATTGCAGTCACTTTCTTGTTTGACGAAAGAAATTAACAAGATTGGTAGTCTCCGGAATCTTGTACTTGATCACTGTCCATTGACTTCTATGCTACCAAGGATATGATTATATACATGAATTAAGACACTAATTTACTTTCTTGTAGGTGAGAGGAAAGGTTACCAACTTGGTGAACTACGAAATTTAAACCTCTGTGGTGCAATTTCAATCAGACATCTTGAGAGAGTGAAAGACGATACAGAGGCAAAAGACGCCAATTTATATGCAAAAGAAAATTTTTGTTAGTATTAAATGAGTCCTGTTAGTTAACTAAGAGTTGATAGTAAATAAGACTCCTATCTAATAGGTTTGTCATGGTCTTTAGGAAGTTGTTTTTAATCTAATTCCTAATTTTTAGTCCAAGTCTGTTTTTAATATTCTATAAAAAAAAAAGATTGCAGTAGCACCATTGAAGAATATCAGTCAAGCGAATTTCTTTCTACCTTTACTGTCTCTCTTTCGCTATTTTTTCTTCTTGAATCTGTTTTTGCTATGGTGGCATCAGAGCCAAATGAGATCAAAAAAGAAAAAAAAACATAGAGAAATATTACTATCTTATGGCTTCAGAGAGCAATTACAAACAACCATTCCGCATTTTGATGGTCACTATGACCTTTATAGTATGCTGATGGACAACTTCTTGAGGTCAAAGGAATATTTTCCTATTGTCGAGGACGGAATTGTAGTTCCGGCGGAAGGCGAAGCATTAACAAATTCTCAAAAGGCATAGTTCGAAGCAAGAAAGTTGAAAGATTTGAAGTTAAAGAACTATCTCTTTCAAGCTATCGATCGCCCCTTCATAGAAACTATTCTTTGCAAAGAAACTTCTAAGGATATTTGGGATTCGATGAAAAAAAGTATCAAGGTACTGCTAAATGAAGCGTACACAGTTTCAAGCCTTGAGAAGAGATTTCAATATGTTGAAGATGAAGGAAGGAGAGTGTTTAATGAGTTGATGTGCTAGAACAATGGAGATTAGCAACAAAATGCGATTTCATGGTAAAAAATGACTAATGTAACAATTGTGGAAAAAATATTGCGCTCCATGATGCCGAAGTATGATTATGTCATTTCCTCCATTAAGGAGTCAAAATATATAGACGAATTACCGCTTGACGAGTTGCGAAGTTCCTCATTTCTACATAAGCAAAAAATGAACCGCAGTTCATCTTCTGAAGAGCAGGCTTTGAAGGCTTCTACTAATACTCATTTCTCAAATTTTAGAGGAAGGGGTATAGGTAGTGGAAGAGGAAGATGAAGAGGAGACCGAGGTTATATAGATGAAGGCAACAAAGAAAACAACAAAAATTTTAGAGCCAATGATGACCATGGTAAAGGTGGAGGAAGGAATTTTGAAAAATTCAAAGTAGAATGCTATTGATGTCATAAATTTGGTCGATATAAGTCTGAATGTTATACCTGGCTGCCTAATGACAAGGGTCATAAGTCAAATTTTGCTGAAAAATGAAATTGAGAAATTGTTGATGACAGTCCAAGGAGAGAAGGAACTTTAACAAAATGTTTTGTATTTGGATACGGGCTGTAGCAATCACATGTGTGGAAGTAGGGCTTATTTTTTTTCTTTGAATGAAGACATTCGTTCAAAAATTAGTTTTGGCGATTCATCCACTGTGAGTGCAATAGGGAAAGGTGATATTAATATTAGAACCAAGAATGGGTTTGAAGAAACAATCTCAAATGTGCTTTATGTTCCATCTTTCAAAAGCAATCTGCTAAGTGTTGGTCAATATCAATAAAAAGGATATATTATAACTATTGAGAAACGTGCATGTGAGATTTATAATCCTACAAGAGGAGCTATTGCTATTGTTAAAATGAGTTCAAACAGGTTGTTTCTATTGAAGATACATAATAGTCACTGTTGTTTGAAAGCAAAAGTTAGAGATCCATCACGGTTGTGGCATATTAGGTATGGTCATATGGATTTTGGGGGATTAAAAGTTCTCCACAAAAAAAATATGGTGATAGGCCTTCCTGAAATTACAATTGCATCGCAAGTTTGTGAGGAATGTGTTTTTGGCAAACAACAACGTTCTCAATTTCCAAAAGGAAAGTTGTGGAAAGCTAATGATGTTTTGGAGCTAATACATTTAGACATTTTTGGACCAATCAAACCAGTTTCTAATGGAGGTAAACGATACTTTGTTACGTTTACTGATGATTTTTCTCGAAAAACATGGGTTTATTTTTTACATGAAAAATGTGAGTCTTTTAAAGCATTGAATAGCTTCAAGGTTCATGTAGAAAATGAGACTGGAAAAAAAATCAAGACTCTTAAGATGGATCGTTGTGGCGAATATTGTTCTAATGTTTTTGATGATTTTTGTAAATCTGATGGCATTTGAAAAGAGCTTACAAAAACTTATACAACACAACAAAATAGTGTATCGGAGAGGAAAAATAGAACCATCCATAATATTGTTCAGAGTTTGCTGGCAAATGGAAGAATAAAAAATAGTTTTTTGCCAGAAGAGATAACTTGGAGAATTCACGTCATGAATAGAAGTCCTACATTTTCAGTTAAGAACATGACTCCCGAGGAGGTGTGGAGTGGAAGAAGGCCTATTGTAGATCACTTTCGAATTTTCGGGTGCATTGCATATGCACATGTCCCAAATGAGAAAAAGGAAGAAGCTCAATGTCTATTTCTTGATGTTAGTGAAACATCCAAGACATATAAGTTATTTAATCCACAAACAGAAAAGATTGTGATCAATCGAGATGTTGTTTTTGATGAAGAAACTACTTGGAATTGGAATATGCAGCAACCTACCCCATTCCTATTTGAGAATGAAATCGATGATCCGACCTTAATACCTGAAAATTCAGAGGATTATGCTCCTACAACCGCTGAAATTACAGAAACACCTGGTGTTAATTTTTCAGCAGTTTTGAAAGAAAATGATTCAACAACTCAATCACTTCGACGTACTCGAAGAAGGACGCCATCGATGTCAGACTATGAGGTAACAGGAATTGAGGTAAATCATGATACATTTACTCATTCTGCATTGTTTGCAGAATGCAATCCTACAGTTTTTTGAGAGTGCTGTTAGAGAAGAAAAATGGAGAAAGGCGATGGATGCTAAAATTGAAGCTATTGAGAGGAACGATACAGGGGAGCTTATTGATCTTCCCAAGAAGCTGAAAACCATTGGAGTGAAGTAGGTCTACAAGACGAAACTGAATGAAAATGGAGAAATTGAAAAATATAAGGTGCGATTAGTGGCTAAGGGACACAAGCTAGAGTAGGGTGTGGACTACACTGAAGTTTATGCTTCAGTTGCAAGGCATGATACCGTCAGAATGGTAATTGCATTGGCGGCTCAAAATTCATGGCCTATCTTACAGTTGGATGTCAAATCAACTTTCCTACATGGATATTTGGAGGAAGAGGTATTGATCAAACAACCTCCTTGTCATGTTAAGGTCGGAATTGAGCATAAAGTTTATCGCTTAGAGAAGGACCTTTATGGACTAAAACAAACTACCCGAGATTGTAGAGTCGCATTGAGGCTTATTTTAAGAAAATGGGTTTTCAAAAGTGTCCATATGAGCATACACTTTTTGTATAGATTGCGGATAATGCAAAAATGCTTATTATATGCTTATATGTTGATGATCTTATATATACTTCGAACGTAGTGCCATGTTTGCAGAATGCCAGAAGTCTATGATGGATGAATTCGAGATGTCTGATCTTGGTAATATGCATCTCTTTCTTGGATTAGAAGTGGTGCAATCTGATGATGGGATATTTATTTTCCAAAAGAAGTAGGCATGAGAATTTTAGATAGGTTCAAGATGAAGAATTGTAATCCCACCAACACACCAGTTGAGTTTGGCTTAAAACTAAACAAAGATGGAAGAGGAAAGAAGGTGAATAGAACTCTTCACAAAAAAATTGTGGGTAGTTTAATGTACCTAACGGCCACAAGACCCGACATTATGTATGCAGTAAGTCTTGTATGTAGATATATGGAGAGTCCAAAGGAGATGCATTTGTTAGCAGCGAAAAGAATTCTTCGCTACTTACAAGGAACGAAAGATTTTGGAAATTTCCACCAAAAAGGAGAAAAGTCAGATTTGATTGGCTTTACGGACAACGACTATGCAGGAGATCAAGACGACAGAAAGAACACTTCTTGTTATGTATTTATGCGAGGCAAGGGGCTTGTTTCATGGTATTCTAGAAAGCAAAAGATTGTCACTTTATCGAGTACTGAAGAGGAATTTGTTGTTGCTATAGCTTGTGCTTGTCAAGCTGTTTGGTCAAGAAGATTTATTGAAGAACTACAATTCAAACAAGAAAGAGCAACTACGATTTTCTGCCCCAACAACTCAGCCAACAAGCTATAAAAAAATCTTGTGCTACATGGAAAGAGCAAGCACATAGACGTGAAGTATTATTTTCTTCAAGATCTCAACGATGAAGGAACAATAGAGTTTTAATATTGCGGAAGTGAAGACCAACTGGCAGATATCTTCACCAAGCCTCTCAGGTTGTTTCCTTTCAAAATTTGAGGAGGTTTATTGGAATTGAAACTATGAAAGATTTCAAGAAGTTGAAGTTAAACATAAGCATGAGAGCTTTCAGTTTAAGGGAGGATGTTAGTCTTAAAAGAGTCCTGTTAGTTAACTAAGAGCTCATAGTAAATAAGACTCTTATGTGATAGGTTTGTCCTGGTCTTAGGGAGTTTTTCTTATACATGGGTTGCTGTCTAGTTTATAGGAGAAAGCTTTGTAAGCTAATTCCTAATTTTTAGTCCAAGTCTTTTTTTTATTTTGCTATAAAAAAAGACTGCAGTAGCAACATTGAAGAATATCAGTCGAGCAAAATTTTTTCCACGTTTACTGCCTCTCTTTCTCTATTTTTGCTTCTTGAATTTGTTTTTGCTATCAATCCGCACTTTTTAAGTATGAGTTGGGATGGACCACGCAGATATGAATACGAAGAAGTTAAAGTGCTTGAAGATCTCAAACGACATCCCAATCTGAAATATGTAGAAATCATTGACTTTCGTGGATTCTATCTCGTAGACTTGATGAATCACTCAGTTTTGAATAATGTTGTCTCTATAAAAATTCATGGTTGTGAAAACTGCTTGTTCTTACCACCCTTTGGAGAGCTGCCTTGTCTTGAAAGTGTACACTTACAAGACGTGTCTATGGAAGTGGAGTATGTTGAAGATTCTGGATTCTCTACAAGAAGAAGGTTTCCATCCCTGAAATAACTTCATATAGGTGGCTTTTGTAATCTGAAATGATTGCAAAAAATGGAAGGAGAAGATTGATTCCCCGTGCTTGAAGAGATGAAGATTTCGGATTGCCCTAAGTTTGTTTTTACGACCCTTTCTTCTGTCAAGAAATTTGAAATTCGGGGGGAGGCAGATGCAAAATGTTTTAGCTCCATATCTAATCTCAGCACTCTATTATCCCTCAAGATTTTCAGTTACCACACAGCGACTTCACTGCTACAAGAGATGTTCAAAAGCCTTGAAAATCTCAAATACTTGAGTGTCTCTTACTTGGAGAATCTCAAAGAGCTGCCTATCAGCCTGGCTAGTCTCAATAATTTGAAGTGTCTGGATATTCGTTATTGCTACTCACTAGAGAGTCTCCCTGAAGAAGGGCTGGAAGGATTAACTTCACTCGTAGAGTTAGTTGTTGATAACTGTAACATGCTAAAATGTTTATCGGAGGGATTGCAACACCTAATAGACCTTACAAGTTTAAGAGTAACTGGCTGTCCAGAAGTGGCAAAGCGGTTGTGAGAGGGAAATTGGCGAGGACTGGCACAAAATTGCTCACATACCAAATGTGTATATTGGTTGGTCTTCATCTATTTTTTTCTCTTTGTGAGTTTCCAACACAATTTATACTTCTCCCATATGATGTAGTTTTGTGATTGTATTTTGGAAACAAATCAAATTTTAAGATCTGTTCGTATATTAACATACTATGTGAAATATAATAAATAATGTTATTCATAACATCATAGTCTATTTGTAAATTATTTTGGAAACAAATCAATTAATAAGATCGAATAAACCAAGATAGAAAATACCCCACCACTACAAGGTGCCTTCAAATTAAAAATAATAACAATAAAGAAAATACAAGGATTTGGGTGATTTTCATTATTCAAATACAGTGTAAAGTTATATTTGTAAAAAAAGTGAACAATTATTATGGCCAAATGAGTCATATTGCAAGAAAAGTATAAGAGGATTATTATACTTGGCCTTCTGCAAAAGTAAACATTTTGAAGAGATTTACTCTTAACGGACTAAATGATTCTTCCAATTCTCAAAGTAACTTATATTTCTTTACAACCAAAGATGCAAAGAGGTTTTCCGAATTTGCTTTCTAGTAATATTCAGTGGCATCATTTTTATTTTTGCACACTACAAAAATATCTCATATACTCCCCCCATCTCATTTTATGTGAGGTTGTTGCCTCGGTATGAAATTTAAAAATGAAAGGAAAACTTTTAAAATGTGTGGTCTAAAATGAATGATAAAAATTTGTGTAATTATATATCATTCCATTAAAAATAAAATGGACAATTTTAAATCAAACTAACAAAGTTACCCACACCTCGCATGGGAATTAATATTACTTAATATATAAAATTTCTTTAATTTGATTTTATAATTTATCATTTTGCTTACACGAAGTGTTACTATTTGATATTTTTGAGGAATCAAATGAACATCAATCAATAATATTAAATATTCTAATAAAAAAATAATTGTTGGTGAAGGGATATATAAACTGTAAAGTTTGAAAAAAATGAAAAAACAATCTAATTTTAACATGTAAAAAGTTCAACCCTACCTTTTGCTTTACATATATCATTTGAAGTTTTCATTAAAGGTATCATAAGTAATTATTAAAATGAAAATTAAAGGAAGCATCTATCATATTGGACAACTATTAAACTTATTAAATATACTTGAATGAGAATAATATTACAAAAAATTATTGAATTTGTTTGAGGGTTTTTTTTTTTTTAAATCAAGACCAGTGTGCTAAAGTTCATTTTAAAACTACACTTCTATTCCAATCACAATGTCCAAAAATAATTTCATAAATTACAGTAAAACTACACTTCTATTCCAATCACACTTCTATCACTTTCATAAAAGTATTTACAACTTACAGTATAGTTGAAAACTTTTTCCATACTTCACATTGAATATGATAAATTAATTTATTGTGTAGTTATTTATGTCTTTATGATTAAAAGAGGTTGCAGTCTAGTCATACTCCTATACAGGTCATTCGGCACATTTATGTCAAAAAATTATTTGTTCTTGTCTTCTTTTCCTTTTTCACTTCGCATATCAAGGTGCAATCAAGTTTTTGAGGTCTTTACATGCTTACAATAACATATCAAATTAAATTTTATCTTCAAGACATGGTAGTACAAATTGTTTTATGGTCTTTATCTTCTTACAATGACATACCAAATTGGAATTTTATCTTCAAGATATAGTAGTAGAGATCTTTAAAGAATTATTTTATTGTATCTTCAACAATTTTAGTAGACAAAACATGCATGGATACTTAATTAATGTGTGTTATTTAACTCTACTAACAAATACTTATAATAATAACTTGCAGAAATATAAACAACAAAGCTTAAAAGATGTATTCAAAAATAACAATTAATAACATACGCATAAAATAATGAGAGTAAACAAAAAATACCAAGATATATATCAATAGAATGAAACACAAAAAGTAAAAATCAAGCCCATTAAGTGTATAGTGTACCCATAAGAAAATCATTCCCTTCTAGTACCTAGGGTTTAAAGAAATAGATCATCTCAAGATAGGAGGATTCTATTCACCAGTGTATTGATACAAACAAAATATGATGTAGCGAGCCACTTAACAGGAACAAAATACATGAATATTTAAGTGTGAAAAAGAAGCATACGAAGTACTTCAGAATTTTGGTTCTTTTAAAATAAGAGTATATTCCTCTATTTATGTTGGGTATGTAGCAAGAAATAATGGAAAATGGAGGGAAGATGAAAAGAGAGGAACTTGAAGAGTTGGGAACTTGAAAAGTCCTCTTATGCTTTAGTGAAAAGACATTTGTCCCTCATTGGTGGTCGAAATAAAATACCAAGGAGAGTTTAAATATGGAAACACTCCTATTAATTGTTAAAGAGGTCGGAAAGAGGGACACCCCTCACGTCGTCGTCGTCGCTCGGCTTCAGCTACGGCTATGACTTTGGAAAATGATTGATCGAGAGATTTTTTGGACAAAGTTTGTTTTAATTATTTAATTAATTATTAATTTAATTAATTTAATTAAATGACCAAAACATTTTCAATTAGTTAGTTTATAACAGGAATGTATTCATTAATTTAGTTAAGATTAATCAAAATGTTTCAATTTTTTTGTTGAATAACTTGACCCGACTCGGATCAGAACGACCTATTTTATTTAAATCTTTTCAAGTTTTATTTGAATTTTCCACCATTTGGAAATATTTGTTTCGAAAGCTTGCCACTTTCAGGAACAACCCGGACCATTTGAAAGTTTGCAAACATTCATCAATGGCCGTGTGGATTCTGAAAGGGTTACAACTTTTAAGAACATTTTACTCTTGCCAGTAAATATCATTTATTCTTACGAAATTTTCCTTGCGAATTTTTCTGATTTCTTTTTCTTCTTTTTCTGCACAGAAAATTTTTCGTGCACTTTGCTTCTTTTGAGTGGTTCGCTGACATAATATTTTTTGTTATCTACACGCTGGAGGTTGAGATCATTTTATCCTGGAGGACATATTCCAAATCAAACATCAGATACTAGAGGGGAATAATTTTATTAAAGGGACATTGTGAATTCAGTGGACTTGATATTATTCTGTTCAATTTTTTTTCTAGGTTCTGGTACGTTATAAATTTTTGGTTTTTTTATTCAATTTATGTTCATCTTTCGTATTGATTCTGTAAACTTTTGTTACTTCATGTTTCTGCAAAATTTTGTGAGAACAAGTAATTTCTTATTTTTTAAACAGAGATTGTCAACAATCTTAAAGAAATTATTTATTTTATATTAATTTGTATTTCTGGTGGAGACAAAAATATTCGTGGTTTTATTCTCCTTGAAGTTTGCAATTATAAATTATTGCTTAGTAAGACTGTATCGACTATTGATTATTAGAAATGACAAAGAATAAATGTTACAGTGGATATCACAGCACCAACCCGAATTGTTGTATCACAAGCATAGTGTCACATCCTGAAATCACACCCTATAAGTTAGGGGCAATCTCGGATTGCGACCGGCTTACTTGACCTTTTGGAGGTCTTGTACATTCCCTCACATATCATTCATCGCATAAACATAGTAAAGAGTATGCCGAATTACAACTTTTAACAAAACATAACATAGTCTTTTAAAATCTCTTTTACATAAAGAAATAGGAAATACTAAGTCTAAATCTTATTATCTTACGACAAAAGAATACTTGGGACACGTCCTATACTTCAATACTAATATAGAAATACTTAGTCTATTACATTACTTTGAATAAAAACTTAAAGACATATATGCCCTCGAGTCAAATGAGGACATACTTCAACTTCTCTTGAATGATACTATGGTCTAAGTCTTCCTTCCCAAAAGCTCCTCAACTACCAAGAACTATAGATATAGATAAAAGCATGGATTAGTACAACCACATGTACTAAGTATGACATAACGCATAAAATCATGAAAACGGACATTTATCGGAAATATGCATTTTTTCATCTTTAAAATTATATAAGAATCATAAGAACAACATTTAAAAACTTAGAAGCACATAAGGAAACATTTAGACTAAGCATCACATTTTAAGAGTCACTTTACAATACTTACTTAAGTAGATCAAGAAGATCATGTCCATGATTGAACTCTTCAAGATTACCTAAATAATACTTAAGACTTCATATATTTGGATCATGTCCTCATAATCAACATCTTCGCTAACAAGAGTCATTCTTAAGATTCATCTAGGTAAGATACAAAGTGACAATTCCTATGCCTCCTTCACACCTTGACTAGACAACCCATAACTACTCTAGATAAGTACTTCTTTTATTAACATACTTTCATACTTAACTTAAGTCATTAAATTCATTAATTCAGTTAGGAGACACTCAACACATAAAGGACATTCAAGTAATGGTCTTGGACAAGACCTAGGGACACTAACTAACACCCTCAAAGCCTATTGTGCAATGTCTAGATAGCGTCTCATACTACCACCTAAACCTCATATAACTTCCCTAGTACTTGTAAGTATCCCACATGATGAGAATAGGCAATAACCGACATAGACCATGATAGAAATACATGGAATCCGAATTTCTATCCTACTCCGATGAGGTTGTTCTACTTTCCAAGGGTTGAACTTAGACACATCCCATGTAGGCATATGGCTAAATAATATACAGGGCATGCATTGTAATCTATTCTCACTCTTTAACTAGAACTACTTTCCTTACCATACTCAATCGGTGCTATCCTTCTTTCTCATATAGTAATTCACACATTAGGTTCACAAAAAAGGGTTCAATAACAAGTTCATATCCCGATAATATTTACCCTACCAAAGAAAGGTCAACTATGTCTACCTCATAATGGCGACAAGAAGCTCATGATGATTTTCCTAATGATTAATATGATGTTGTTCCAGCCAATTAACCTTAAGTTCATCATTCCTTTACTTTGAAGGATACCATTACGTCTAACACTTCACCGTTCTTAACCTTACCACTAAGTCAAGGTTTTCACATAAAAGACTCTCTTAACATCATTTAAGGTATCATTTCATTCATACATACAAGATTAAGAGCTTTAACTTCCAATCCAAGACTTCACATATTCATATTCATATATACATCAAGTAAGGGACCCAAGTCAACCAAGACAAGACACCAGATACTGCACTTTTAACTCATGATGCATGTCATTCTAAAAGCACATCAAAACAACCCTAACATCTTTAAGTTATCCTATAAAAAATCATCAATGGGACCAATATAGACTCATAAAGTCAAGTACGAATAACAAAGACTCAACCTTAAGACTATACACACATGGTCGAAGCCATAGTCTAACATGATCACCTAATTAACATTAATAGAAGAACAAACATATGACTTCATACGTAGATAGATAATGTCATGATTCACATAATCAAC
The DNA here is from genome assembly GCA_027705065.1 of Solanum peruvianum. Lineage (NCBI taxonomy): Eukaryota > Viridiplantae > Streptophyta > Magnoliopsida > Solanales > Solanaceae > Solanum > Solanum peruvianum. Next base: position 56,819,876 of record JAKWJD010001763.1, read on the forward strand.
TACACAAATATCGAAATTAATTCAAGTAGTTGCAGACAAGGCCCTGATTATCATATTGCATAAAGTAACGCCAATAAGGTCACGTCAATTGTAAGTAAGGCACATAACACCGCTACCATAAGTGGACCATACCAATCGCAAAAGAATTTAGGTATAAATAATAAAAAAATAAAGTAAATAGGGAAGCATACCAACACATCATCCTCAACACTTCAATCCAAAGTAAACTTACTTTATTCGATAACACAAGACCCTTACCCAAGGCCATAACCAACAATCCAACATTATTATCACAACATTCATGAATTTAGGTAAAACTAATACATATTATCCATCCAATACAACCTAGGTATAAATTTACTACAATTATTACATCAGTGAATAGCCCACATAAAAGTAGATAAGAATTCATCAACATTAGATCAATATCAAGTAACCCATAACTAAGAAAAAATCTAGGTTTCATTTAATTTATGGGCTCATAGGTAATTTAGGTTAAAATCATCAATACAATATAAATTTAATCCATAATAAGTGCTTACAAACAATTGATGCAAGAACCCGTTGTAGAATCTCGAAATTGGATAAGTCAACTTTTAAAACATTAAAAAACATCTTGAGAGTTGGTCTCCTTGATGAAACGAGTTTCAAGGATCAAAAGTAATACCTCAATGATGATAATTCTTTACTTTGGTGAAAAATCTCCACTTAATTCTTCACACCAAGCTCTTCCTTGATTTTGGACTTCAACGTAGTCTTAAGCAACTTCTAAGGGATTTTGGGGTTTTGATTTGGAAGAATGAAATATTCTAAGTGTTAAACACTTATATAATGTTTAATATACCCAATAGAACCCTTATTAAACAACATTACTGTTATTTGTATGTGGGGTGGAATTACAACATCACCCCTTAACATAGAGTGAAGATGCGTGCAAAGGGACCACCATCGATGGTTGTCCATCGATGGAGAGTAGTTCCATGCACGGGCCATCCTTAACTTTGTCGATGTGTTAAATGAACTAGAACTGGTATCTTATCTCCCCAATCTAAGTACAAAATGACGCCTACAACCTACATGTGTCGACCAGGCCACTGGCTGTCGATTGTGATTGGTAGGTGGACTGCCTTGGGCAGTTTTGGCCACCAACATAGGTCCTTCCTCAAGGATCCATGGTTGGTCCTTGGGGATGTTTTCCTGAACGTTTCCAACCTAAACATGACCCTATAAAATTTATGACCCCTCAGATGAATTTCATCTCAAACGATTACGTAAAACTCGCTGAAACATGCTTAGCCACACAAGGTCGTTTCAAGGAACATCTTACGAACGTAATGGACGTTTTTGGACATTTGACCTCCAAACTCCACGTAGCTTCACACACAGCCTATATATGATATATATCTCATTAAAGGAACTTATAACCTCATAATCACACATAAACACATAGAACCACATATGAGGCACATATGTGACTTAGTCGTTGAACGTCTTGGTCGTTCCTTGACGTTTGAATTCCAATGCACCTAAACTCTTGATACACTGCCTAATTAACACATAGTAGACATATTAAGGACCGTAGAGCATAAACAACAAAATTTTAGGATCTAGTAAACCTAAGTCATTTTCGAGGTCTTACAATCTCCCCCACTTGGATAACATTCGTCCTCGAATGACAGTTTCCACTCTCCGAACACTTCCAAGAATAAAGATTAAACTAGAATCTAATTACCAAACCATATAACACATAACCAAGAAGAGAACATCAAATTCACACAGTCAAGATATTCTTAGCACAACAAGAAACTATAAGACAACTCTATAAGTCACTATGCGACAAAACTCACATGCGTCATTCTAAATAACAAAAACACATATTATATTCAATATCATACTATATACATAAATGATAACCACATTACAACAATTTTACACCAAAGAATCTATTAGTATAATTTCCAAAAATTTAAGAATGAGCAGTTTCCCGATGCTACAGTGATTTTACAAAAAAAAAATCAAAATGCAACTTTTAGACAATTATTGATATAAACATGCTAATATGCAAAGTAATATCATATAAATACATCTTACAACACAATCATGGCTTCATAAATAAACAATGCAACATTCAATGAAATTTAATTTTAACAAAACTACTAAACACTATGCACGTGTAACAACTTCTAGGAATTTCTATCCCATCTACTAACCATACTCCCCCACTTAGAAGGAACTCATATCACAACAACAAAAAGAGAACTTAACAACATCATCATCACTCTCATCCAACTTCTCTCCTCCAGTAGGGACTGCATAGAAATGCCGATTTATTGGAGCATTTTCCTTTGGAACACTAGGGGCATCTTCCTTACCCTCCTTTCCCTTAAAAGCAATTACAGAACAATCCCTTCGGTACATGTAGGTTTGTCATTCTTAGAACCACCTCCTTTATCAACCTTGAATTTAGCACTCCTAGATTCTTCTTGATATTGAGCCCTCTTTTTAAACCTAGACTGCTCTTGATTACTAGCACCACTCCTTTCAATCTTCTAGCCATCCTCCTAAGTTTAGACTCTTCAATCAATTGTGCATACACCATGAGTATATCTAGGTTCATATCATCGTGTAGCATAGTCGTACGACATTCTTCTATCACTAAGTCGGTGACCCCGTAAAAAAGAAACTCATTTCATCCCTCAGATAAGACACAAGGGAAGGGACATACCCAAACAATGTTGAGATTTCAAAGAGTACTCCTCAACACTCATATTGCCTTGCTTGTGATTGCTAAACTCCTCCACCATAACTTCCCTCCTCTTTTGGGTAAAGTACTTAACAAGAAAAGCTTTCTTAAATTCTTCCCACTTAATAGGACCCGATTCCTCCAGCCAATTGTCTTTCCATTGAGTGTATAATATTTGAGAAACATCCATCAATTGGTACAAAGCCAACTCTGCCTTCTCCATAGATATTACCCCCATAGCACTCAACACCTTCTACACTCCATCAAGAAACTCTTGGGATTCTCTCCCACCTTAGAACAAAGAAATATAGGAAGATTCATCCTCACAAAATGTCTTAACCTAGACGTCATTGTTCTCTCCACGACATTCAGCCTACGCACCATAATCAAATTCGCTTGAGTAGTTACGGCGCAGGCTATAGCAAGCAAAGCCTCTCTAATCTATTGATTAGTCAAATCTGGATGAATCACTGGCACCTCATTACCTCCTTCCACATTAGGGATATGATCACCTTGGGGAGGCACTTGAGCGCGTTGTACACCTTGCCCATCTTGAGGAACTTTCTCAACTTGAGGAGGAATCTCCTCATTCATCCTCTCCTCTCCAACCTTCTAGCGACTATCCTTCCAGTATTCATATCCTACAAACACAAGAAAACACATTAAGAAGGATACTCATAACATTTACTCTACAACAGGACATAGGAGTACAAAAGAAAAAAAACTCTATCATCCTATGGACTCTTTCCTATAGATGTGTCGCGACTCATACCGATGGTCAAAACTCTACTAGACAAGACTTGATGAGACTTTTCGATTCCTAATACTACTTTCACAACCTATGCTTTGATACCAATCTTGTCAAATTCCAAAACCACACCCTAGAAGTTAGGGGCGATCTCGGATTCCAATATTCGTACTTGACCTATCGGAGGTCTTGTACAAGACCTCACATATAATTCATCGCATAAACGTAGTGAAAAGTAGTATGGAGTTAAAACTTTTCACAAAACATAACATAGTCTTTAAAAATCTTTTTAATATAAAACAATAGGAAATATAAAGTCTCAATCTCATCATCTTAAGAACGAAGAATACTTGGGACACGGCCCATACTTCAATACTAATATAGAATTACATAGTCTATTACAATACTTTGAATGAAAACATAAAAGACATATATGCCCTCAAGTCAAATGAGGACATGCTTCAACTTCTCTTTAACGATGCTATGGTCCAAGTCTTCCATCCCAAAACCTCCTCACCTACAAAGAACAATAGAGATAGATAAATGTCACGACCAAAATCTAGACCCCAGAAGAGATCGGCGTTGTTGACCTCTCAGAGGTCGCACACAAGCCTACATATGTCATTCTTACTTCATCTAGGTTAATTTTAGCGGAAAATTTGAACCTTCTGTTTTCGTATTTCATGCTAAACATTTTAAACATAACATCATAGGCATTCATGAATCAACCATCTAATATAGATATAATCAATTGAAAGAAAAAGTTCATTATTTCATCAAACTTATCCTTGCCAAAAAGTCACCAATACAAAGTCTGAAATGAAAGTTGAAAGAAACACTAGTGGAACATGCTCCACTAGCTATGACATACATATAATCTATATAATATCGGTACAAATCCTCTAAACCATGAGGGCCTACCATGTATGGATGAAAGCTCCACATCCGGATAGCTACAACTTCAACCTGTAAGCTCTAGCGTTCACCTGTGCCTGCACCTAAAATTGTAGAATTGTATGGGATTAATACGCACTTGTACTAAGTATGGGTATATGCAAGAACAGACAAAGGACATGCATGAGTAAGAACAACTCTTTCTTAACAGCATGATTTATGGAAAGTCAAGTTAGTAGGATTAGAAAAGTTAGTGGACCTGCCAAATTTTGATTAGGAAAGTCAATGGACTTGCCAAATTGGATTATGGAAGTCATGCCATGAGATTAATATGCATAATCATACTTATCATATTGCACACAACACATAACATCTTACACATAGCACATATCATTTTGCATATAGCACATAACATCTTACACATATCACATATCATTTTGCATATAGCACATAACGTCTTTCAATCACTCACGCCCTCAACAAGTCCTCAAATATCTGAATGGTGTGCTCTACCTTCCCATCAGTCTTACGATGAAAGGTAGTACTTAGATTCACTTGTGTGCTTATGATATTCTAGAAGGTCTCCAGAAATCCGAAATGAACTGAGCTCCTCTATCTGAAATGATAGATAAAGGTATCCCATGCCATGTCACAACCTCATTAATGTAGAGTTTCATATAATCCTTGGCTCTGTAAGTAGACTTAGTAGGGATAAAGAAGGAAAAAACTTAGTCATCTTGTCCATAATAACCCATATGGAGTCATGTTGTCTCCTAGTCTTCGGAAGACTAACCACGAAGTCCATATTAATTGCCTCCCATTTCCAAGTCGCAACCTCAATAATCTGAGTAATACTGCAAGGATTAAGATTTTCTACCTTAAAATGTTGATAATTAGGACACTTGGCCATATAAACTGCAATGTCCTTCTTAATTCCATCCCACCAATAGATCTATTCAAGATCATGATACATTTTGGTGGAACCTGAACGTATGGACTATCTGGAGCCATGGGTCTCTACAATGATCCAGGTCCGCAAATCGTCCACATCTGGTACACACAGGCTGTCCGGTATCTAAATATGATGTCATCTCCCAAATCAAAAAACTTATTCATCTTAACCAACACTTAGTCCTTCAGCTCCATCAATATATTATCAAGATTAATTGAAACACCCCCACTAGTAGATTCAACTAACCGCACACCCAGTCTGGCCAGTCTATGTATATCTTTCACCAACTCCTTCTTCCTATCTTCAACGTGGGTTGCACTTCCCATGCTCATCTTATTCAAAGAATTAGCTACAACATTAGTTTTACCTAGATAGTAGTAGACATTCATGTCATAGTCCTTCAACTACTCCAACAATCTCCGCTGACGTAGATTCAACTCTCTCTGTGTGAACACGTACTGGAGACTCTTGTGGTCTGTGAACAGATCCATATGCACTCCATACAAGTAGTGCGTACACAGCTTTGGTGCAAAAACCACAAATTCCAACTCCAGGTCATGAGTTGGATTATTTTTTTCATTGACATTGAGCTGTCTGGACGCATAAGCTATCACTTTACCACCCTGCATAAGAATACAACCCAAACCAACCCTAGATGCATCACAACACATAGTGTAATTCTCACCACATATAGGCAAAGTAAGCATCGAGGCTGAAGTGGGTCTGTCCTTGAGCTCTTGGAAACTCTTCTCAAAAGCCTCTATCCATTCAAACTTGGTCATCTTCTTAGTCAAAGCTGTCTGTGAAGAATCAATGGAAGAAAAACCCTCCACGAACCTGCGATAATAACCAACCAATCCCAAGAATCTTTGAATATGTTTGGGAGTAAGAGGATTTGGCCAGTTCTTAACAGCTTCAGTCTTTCTTGGATCTACCTCCACACCTCTTTCGGAAAAAACATGGCGCAGGAAGGTCACTGATCAAAGGCTGAACTCACACTTGCTGAATTTGGCATACAACTGATGTTGTCCACATACCTGCAAGGTTAGTATCAAATGTTGTTCATCCTCTTCCTTGGTCTTAGAGTAGATGAGAATGTCATCAATGAATACTATGACGAAAGAGTCAAGGTATTCACGGAAGACCATGTTCATGAGATCCATAAATGCAACAGGTGCATTCGTGAGACCAAATGACATAACTAGTAACTCAAAGTGACCATTACGGGTACGAAAGGATGTCTTTAGGATATCTCAATCCCTAACCCTGAGCTCATAGTACCCTAACGAAGATCAATCTTCGACAAAATACTAAACCCTTGGAGTTGGTCTCACAAGTAATCTATTCTGAGAAGTGGATACTTATTCTTTATTATGACTTTGTTGAGTTGCCGATAATCGATACACATTCTAAAGGTTTCATCTTTCTTTTTACAAACAACACTAGAGTGCCCCAAGGGGATATGCTTGGCTGAATGAAACCCTTATCAGTTAGATCTTGTAACTGCAGCTTCAACTCTTTTGAGTTCACGTGGAGCAATTCTATAAAGAGGAATTGAAATTTGTTTAGTATTGGGTTCTAAGTTGATACCAAAGTAAATCTCTCTAGTGGGAGGAACTCCAGGCAAGTCATCAGGAAATACATCTAGGAACTCATTCATTACAGGCACTAAGTCTATGGAAGGAATGTCATGATCTAAGTCATTAACACTCACAAGATGACACAATGACCCCTTGGACATCATTTTATTGGCATAAAGGTTCGAAATCAAGGTATTCGGACGACTTGAGTTATACCCCTCCAAGAACAACTCATCTTTATTAGGGAAACAAAATCTGACAACCCTACTACGACAATTCAAACAAGAATAACATCTACGATGATAGTCCATGCAAAGAATAACATCAAAATCATGGATTGGTAACTTAATTAAATTTGCACACATAGTCTTACCACATACAACTATTGGTCAATCCTTGTATACTTTATTGGTTCTTACATTTTCTCCGAAAGGTGTACTAACCACTATATGATCATGCATAACTTCAGGAAATATCTCAAAAATTAGATAAGCAAAGGAGTTACAAAGGAAAGCGTAGACCCTGGATCAAGTAAAACATAAACAGAAGTTGAGAAAACTTGAACCATACTTGTAACCAAATCAACGGACTTCTCCTTGTCCTCCCAACCTTAAGGGCATACAACTTGTTCCTCTTAGGAGGCTCGGTAGCGACTGCATCCTATGGATTAGGCCAAGGCTGAACATTACCTCCAGCCTGTCCTCTTTTCTGTGGTCTTTCTTTAACCATGTTCCTGCTCTTACCATAACCGAAGAAGGCACTAGTGCCCTGTCTTCACTCTCCACTGTGAGCACCGCCACACTTAGAACAGTCCTTTCTAAGATGATGCATCTCACCTCTTTTGACCCTCCTGGTCTCGGTCTGCCTCCTCTAGGTGCTGCACTCGTCTGAGAATTTGAGTTCCTTGAAAACTGTTTCCCCTTTTTGAATCTGGGTTGGTCACGAAGAATAAAGTTTTTTATGTTACCACGATTACTAGGACCTCCTTGATCTTGAATTCTAGGCCTCCTAGCATCACAGATGCCCCTCTTCTTCCGGTTGTCCTCTACCTGTTGGACATGTACCATCAACCTGGAGAGGTCCATGTTATCGTGGATCATCGCATACCGATACTCCTCCTCCAAATCTCCATTGTTTACGGTGAAGAACCTGCTCATCTTATCCCTGATTAGATACAACGGAAGTATCATACCTGCACAGTTTGAAAAACATCAGGGAATACTCCCTGGCTGTCATGGATCCCTAATTCAGGTTGATAAAATCCTCAACCCTAGCCTCCCTCATCTCTCTGGGAACGAATCTCTCCAAAAAGTTTGTCTTAAACATCTCCCAAGTCATTAGAACTACGCCCAAAACTCGGCTGTCTTACCACATCTTGCACCAAGTTTATGCAACATCCTGGAGTTGATAGGAAGCCAACTCTGCTTTCTCAGTACCGGTGACCCCCATATCCACCAAAATATTATGCACCTCATCCAAAAAATCATGAGGATTCTCTGAATTCTTAGACCCTGTGAAAATAGGAGGCTTCATCCTTATGAAGTCTCTTACACTGTAAACCATACTGCGAACCGGTGGGTTCTTCCTCTGAACATTTTGCTGGTTGACCTTATCAGTCATGGCATGGTCTTGCATAGTGATAACATGTACCATGTTGTCCAGAGATGTATGCAATATAGCACCAGTCTATACAACAGGGTTAACCGGCATAGCCGCTCCTTCACTTGGAGCCTAGGGTGGAGCATGGTTGCCCCCAACAGCTGCTCCCCTCTCCTTTGACAAATTATTCTCCTAGTATTCATTTTAATAAAAACAACAAGTATTGATAATATATACGATAATAACACCAAGAAAATCAGACATTAGAAAAGGCACGATAAGATCTGAAGAAAGGGAATTTTTCCTACCCATCATGCGGTCTCTAATTTAGGATAGTGGTGCACTTCACTACCATGACTTAGAAACTTTTCAGTGTGGTTTATGTGAACGTATTATCCTCAAAATTTAACCTAGCGCTCTGATACCAACTTTGTCACGAACAAAATCTAGACCCAAACGAGACCAGCGTCGTTGACCTCTCAGAGGTCGCAAACAAGCCTACATACGTCATGCTTACTTCATCTAGGTTAATTTTAGCGGAAAATTTAAACTTTATATTTTCTTATTTAATGCATTACATTTTAAACATAAAATCATAGGCGTTTACGAATTAACCATGTAATATCAAGATAATCAAATGAAAGAAACAGTTCATGTTTGCAATAAACGTATTCTTGCCAAAAAGGCACCCATACAAAGTTTGAAATGAAAGTGGAAAGAAACAATAGTGGAACATGCTACACTAGCTATGGCCTACATATAATCTATAAAATAATGGTAGACATCCTCAAAAGGATGAGAGCCTACCAAGTCCGGATGAAAGCTCCATGTCCGACTCCCTGTAAGCTCTAGCGTCTACTTGTGCCTGCACCTAAAATTGTAGAATTTTATGGGATAAGTACGCACTTGTGCTAAGTATGGGTATATGCAAGAACAAACCAAGGATATGCATAAGTAAGAACATCTCTTTACTAACAACATAATTCATAGAAAGTCTTAGTAGACTTGCCCAATTTTGAATAGGAAAGTTAGTGGACCTGCCAAATTTTGATTAGGAAAGTAAGTTGACTTGCCAAATTAGATTAGGGAAGTCATGCCATGAGATTAACATGCATCATCGTATGTATCATATTGCACACAACACTTAACGTCTTACACATAGAACATATCTTTTTACATATAACACATAACATCTTACACATATCACATATCGTTTTGCATATAACACATAACATCTTAAACATATCACATATAGTTTTGCATATAGCACATAACATCTTTCATATCATTCATTCATATTCCATGGGACCTCAACTAGGGAGCCTTCTTTAGAAAACACAGAGTCTAATTCATTCATTCATACGTACTTCATTTCATTTCATTCATAGGCTAGTGTGAACACTATCTATACCTAGGATGTAGTTTAAGACTTTCATTGAGTTTGCTGTGCAATGATCAAGAATGACCTAGTCTCGTTTCTTAAGTCTAGCTCACCTCTTTATTATCCAATGTTAACACCTTTGGTATCATTCATTTCATTATGTGCATCATTTGAGGTTGTCCTCATTCATTTTTCGGGAACTTTAACATTAATATACATTGATCATTTGAGAATCATGAAATCCAGTATCTCCCCTACACCAAAAAGAGGTGGAATCACCTGCCAAAGTAACCCAAAATATGCTAGCTTACATGGGAATTGAACCTCGCTGGATCCCTATATTGGCAGTATAGGTTCAAAGACTAGGATATATAAGGAGACCCATACCCCACATGCCAGACAGTCTCATCTCATGAGAGTTACGTGAACTTCCGACCTTCCTTAAAGAAGGCATCACTACTCATAGCTAGTCTATCGCTGCTCAGTATAAAGTTCAATTACATTCAACTCATACATCGTGGAAGCTGATTTCTAATAAGAGTACATCATAGCTCAATAGATGATTTCTCATCTCATCATTAGTATTAAGTGTGTTAATCTCAATACTTTTATTAGAGTCTTCATAAAGATTGGAGGCTCATTTGAGAATGCTCTCATATTTTACATTAGCCTCATTTAATGTTGTTACCAAAATCATTAGTATCAACACATTTGCTATTCATAATTACTCACCCCTTTTTACGTGAATGTTCATTTCATTATATGCCAATGCACTTGGCCGTTTAGCGTGTTTCACAATCTTACTTAACCCTTCCAGGGCTTAATCATTTCATTGTTCATATCATCATTTCATTACATGCATCTTAGGTTCACTTACTTCTAACGTATGTTATACTCATGGGTCTTTACATACGAGCCATGAGGCTTCAGTCATAATTCGATTAAGTGAATCATATCTTCCTAAGATTATGTAGTACAAGATTTATATATCTTGTATGTATGAAAAGATCTTTATTCCGATCTATGTAAACAGCATTATGTTGAACATTTATTCACGTATGACTTCTGTTTCAATACGGAAGTTTAGGCAAGGGAACCCAGTTTCGTATCCCTTGGAAACACTTACATTATTTATTTATTTTATTTTGGTCTACACGGTTTGGGGACTCAAGATCAAGCCCCAACACCTTCGCTTCCTTTTAATTTCATTACATTGAAATTTCACTTCCATGGCTGATGGGTTGTGAAATCGAATCCCACCGCCCCTTTTTATTTTTAATTTGTTTTTCCTTGACTTTTTTCGTGTTATGAGGGTATGGGGTCGAACCCCAACAAACTCATTTTATTTTCTTTTAATTCTCCTTTTCCGTCTAGACGTCGTGGTTTCAATTCCCACACCTCACATTTCTTTTCTTTTAATTTTTTTGTTAAGCTTGACCGAGAGGTTGTGGGTTAGAATCCCAATACTCTCATTTCTTACTTTTATAAATTATTTTCCATCCAGGAGTACCCATGTTTGAATCCCCTTAACCCTATTTCTTCATTTACATTAAATAGTGTTTTTCAAGGGTGAGGTCTCGGGTTCGAACCCTAATGACCTCACCTGATTTACACTCATTTAAAATTTCAGGTTTTTTCATCCATGTCTAGACGAAACCAATCTTATAAGTGATTGGAATTTTTTCACATTTTCAGCTATCCTTGAACAAAATTTATATGTAAATTCAAATGGTAAATTTGTAGATCATTTAATACATTCTTAGGTGTATTTACTTGGGTTAGTTTATCCAAGAGATTATAAATCAAATTAGCCACATTTAAACTCATATGGTCATCACATAAACATTTTTACATGAAATACAAAGAACTAACATACCATTTCAAGTCCTAAACCGGGACCACTAGCCACTGCAACAAGCCCAACACATGTAGTGGCATTTTCGGAAAACATTAACATAAGTCACATAATTCCGAACATACATATAAACACATTATCATAACGAAAACACGATTCATACGTATTTTCTACCATTAAAAACAACCAATCTATGATTCAATGGGAGCTAGTGACAGGGACATGCAACGGGGAACAATCCTAGTTTCGGAATAGATTCGTTTTAACCTTAGGGGTCTCTTGGGAAAGGAACTAAGAGAAAAGAGAAAACATATGTTTTTGACGTTCAAACCTCAACTTGCTCTCAAAATAACTCCTCCAAACACACGTCTAACACAAAAAGTTCAACACCAACTTGACGGACAACCTTCTCTTTGCCTACGTGATTGATTTCATTGTTTCTTTTGATCTTGCGTGGTGATTTCTTCAAGTGTGAAGAACTTGGTTTATTTTTTTGTTCTTGAAGTTGTTTTGGCTGAGAGAATGTGAAAGAGAAGAGAGAAATCGTGAATGATTGGGAGATAAACGTGAGAGAATGAGAGTTTTATTAGACTTTGGAGTCTAGTTTAGGACTTAGTCAAATAAGGTTTTATTAAAGGATAAAACACCTGATTTCCCCTATTCTTTTTATCAGCTAATAAATAATAAATACTAGTTAATTACATTAATTTACTATTTTAAATTAACAACAATTTAATTCATTTCTTCGACCTAGGTTCGAATCCGGGTAGAGCAAGACTTCACACTAAAAGTCAATTTTTGGCTCTCTCTCCAAAAATAACCCTCCAACTTATTAATTAAATAATTAATTTTATATTTAAGGTAATTAAGATACTATCCTTAACCTGGAAAAACACCATTTTACCCCTAGACCCTCCAAACCTATGATTTTCCCTTTTGAAGTTCAATACAGACTCAACCGAGTAAATCTTCATATTCGGGAGCCCTACATGGTTGGACCCAATCTTTCCTAGCTCAACTAACTCCCCAAGTTAGTTTGCTTGGCTGTAGTAAGGGTTCAGAGGTCTGTTTCTACGCGCATCAATCCTTGTAAACCAAGTCTAATCGTAGGAATTCAAGACACATTAAGCATTATTTAGCATAGCCATTTTTAGGGTTATTACAATAAGAGCATGGATTAGTACAACCACATGTACCATGTTTGGCATAATGCATAAATCATGAAAACGGACATTTATTGGAAATATGCATCTTTTAATTTTTTATTTCATACTAGAATCATAAGAACAACATTGAGCAACTTAGAAGCACATAAGGAAACATTTAAACTAAATATCACATTTTCAGAGTCACTTTACAGAGAGACGATTAACTATGACAGTGAAGTCTCTACACTGTACAGTGAAATTGCCTTCCTTCAATTAAGACACCTTATAGAATGTAATTATTCCACTCAAAGAAATTCTAAGATTCACCAAAGTAACACAACGAGAGACCGTCCATAACCCTCTCTAAAAGTTTCTAACAACCCTTCTTTTTCGGGAGCCCTACATGGCTGGACCCAACCTTTCCTAGCTCAACTAACTCCCCAAGTTAGTTTTCTTGGCTGTCGTAAAGGTTCAAATGTCTGGTTCGACGTGCATTAATCTGTGTGAAGCCGATCTAATCGTAGGCATTCTAGACACATTAAGCATTATTTAGCATAGACTTTTTAGGGTTGTTACATTATCCCTACATTAGAAACATTCCTCCCCAAATGACACTACTAACTATTTTGCATAATCCCAGTCAGATCATAACATAGTTACTATACATAATCATGCAATAGCAACAAATGTTGGAGATATAAGGAAACATAGGATTAAGAGTAGGAAGTCTAACCTAAATAGATTAAAATATAGGGGTAGCGGGATGTTTTATCGGCCTCGACCACCCACATATCACCCTCAACAAGATGATTCTTTCACAATACCTTCATTGTGACAATCTCCTTGTTCCTCAGCCGCTTGACATGTCTGCCTAAAATCTCAAAAAGTACCTCATAGGACAAAATTTCATCAACCCCCAAACCTTCAATAGGTAGAATTGATGTTGGATCACCTAGGCATTATTTTAACATAGACACATGAAAGACTGGTTGAAGAAAAGCTAGTTCTGAAAACAATGCCAACTCATAGATCACCTCTCCCACACGCTGTAGGATCTCATATGACCCAACATACCTCGGACTCAGTTTCCCCTTCCTGACAAGCCTCATCACCCCCTTCATAGGTGATAACTTCAAATAGACTTGGTCACTAACATCAAACTCTAAGGTCCGTTTTCTGTTGTTTGCATAAGCTTTCTGCCGACTGTAAGTAGTAGCCAACCTATCCCAAATCACCCTAACCTTCTCTAAGGCCTCATTAATGATCTCTTGATGCAAAATTGATGACTTTCTAACCTCGAACCATCCAACTGAAGACCTACACCTCCTACCATACGTTGCCTCAAACAGTGCAATCCCAATGCTGGAGTGGTAGCTATATTATATGCAAACTCTATCAAAGGTAGATGATCATCCCAAATACCCTTGAATTCAATCACACACACCCTAAACATGTCCTCCAATGTCTTAATGGTGCGCTCTGCCTTCCCGTCAGTCTGAGTATAAAAGGCACTACTTAGCTTCACACGTGTGCCTAAGCTATCCTGAAAGGATATCCAGAAATAAGAAGTAAACTGAGCTCCTCTATTTTTAATGATAGACAAAGTAATCCCATGCAATGTCACAACCTTATCAATGTAGAGTTTCGCATAATCCTCGGCTCTGTAAGTAGACTTCGTAGTGATAAACTGGGAAGACATAGTCATCCTGTCCACAATAACCCATATAGAGTCATATGGTCTCCTAGTATTTGGACGAGTAACCACGAAGTCCATATTAATGGTCTCCCATTTCCCCACCAAAGGCTATCAAAAGGCTTACTTAAGTAGATCAAGAAGATGATCTCCATTATTGACCTCCTTAAGACTACCTAAATAATCCTTAAGACTTCCTATGTTTGGGTCATGTCCGCATAATCAACATCTTCCCTAACTAGAGTCATTCTTAAGACTCATCTAGGTAAGATACAAAGTTACCATCCCTATACCCCCTTCAAACATTAACTAGACATTAACTACTCTAGATAAGTACTTATTCCATTAACATACTTTCATACTTAACTTAAGTCATTACATTCATTAGTTCATTTACGACACACTCAACATACAAAGGACATTCAAGTATTGGTCTTGGAAACAACCTAGGGACTCCAACTAACAACTTTAAATGAAATGTCTAGATAGCGTGCCATACCACCATTTAAACCTCATAGAACTTCTGTAGTACTAGTAAGTATCCTACATGCTGAGAATAGGCGATAATCGACATAAACCATGATAGAAATACATGGAATCCGGATTTCTATCGTACTTCAATAAAGTTGTTCTACTTGCCAAGGGTAGAACTTAGACATATCCCATGTAGGCACATGGTTAAGGAATATGAAGGGCATACTTTGTAATCTAGTCTCACTCTTTAACTAGAACTACTTCCCTTACCATACTCACTCGGTGCTAGCCTTCTTTCTCGTAGAGTAATTCACA
Source organism: Solanum peruvianum (assembly GCA_027705065.1). Taxonomy (NCBI): domain Eukaryota; kingdom Viridiplantae; phylum Streptophyta; class Magnoliopsida; order Solanales; family Solanaceae; genus Solanum; species Solanum peruvianum. The sequence goes on from JAKWJD010001763.1 coordinate 56,835,258, forward strand.
CATTAGGTTCACATAAAAGGGTTCCATAACAAGTTCATAACCCAATCATATTTACCCTACAAAAGAAAAGTTCACCAGGGCTACCTCACAATGTCGAAAAGAAGCTCATGATGATTTTCCTAATGATTAATATGATGTCGATCCTGCCAATTAACCTTAAGTCCATCATTTCTTTACTTTGACGGATACCATTAAAACTTATGACTTCAACATTCTTGACCTTACAACTAAGTCAAGGTTTTCACATAAAAGACTCTATGAACATCATTTAAGGTCTCATGTCATTCATACATACAGGACTAAGATCTTTAACATCCTAAGTAGAGACTTCACATATTCATATTCATACTCATATATACATCAAGTAAGGGATCCAAGTCAACCAAGACAAGACACCACATACTTCACTTTTAACTCATAATGCATGTCATTCTAAAAGCACATAGAAACAACCCTAACATCTTCAAGTCCTCCTATAAAACATCATTAATGAGACCAATATAGACTCATATATTCAAGTACGAATAACCAAGACTCAACCTTAAGACTATACACACAAGGTCAAAGTCATAGTCTAACATGAAACCTAAATAACATTAATAGAAGAACACATATATTACTTCACATGTAAATATATTCATGATTCACATAATCTACCTAACAAATAGCCACATTACTTAAAGTAGTTTCTGATAAGTCCATGATCATCATATTGCATAAAGTAACGCATATAAGGCCACGCCAATTGCAGGTAAGACACATAACACCGCCATCATAAGTGTACAATGAAAATCACAACATAATTTAATTATAAATAATAACAAAATAAATAAAATAATTCAGCATACCCCACATCTTACTCAACACTTCAATCCAAAGTCAACTTACTTAATTCGATAACACAAGACCCTTACCCAAAGTCATAACCAACAATACAACATAATTATCACAATATTCATGAACATAGGTAAAATTAATACATATTCATCAATCCAATACAACCTAGGTATCAATTTACTACAATTATTACATCAATGAATATCCCACATAAAACTACTTAAGAATTCATCCACATTAGATCAATATCACGTAACCAATAAGTTAGTCAAATCTAGGGTTCATCCAATTCATGGGTTCATATATAATTTAGGTTAAAATAATCAATAAAATAGCAATTAAATCAATAATAGGTGTTTAAAAACAATTGATGCAAGAACCCATGGTAGAATCATGATATTAGACAATTCAACTTTGAAAACTTTACAAAACATCTTGAGAGTTGGGATCCTTGAAGAAGCGAGCTTCATGGATAAAAATTCATACCTCAATTATGATAATTCATCACCTTGGTGAAGAATCTCCACTTAATTCTTCACATAAAGCTCTTCCTTGATTTTGAACTTCAATGGACTCTTAATGAACTTCTAAGGGATTTTAGGGTTTTTATTTAGAAGAATGAAATATTCTAAGTGTTAAAGACTTATATACATGATTAAATATACAAAAGACCCCTAATTAACCACCTATACTCTTAATTGAAAATGGGGTGAAATTACAACATCAACCCTCACCTTATAGTAAAGTTGCGTGCAAACAGACCACCATCGACGGTTGCCCATCGATGGGGCGTAGGTCCATGCACGTGCCGTCCTGGCCTTCGTAGATGGGTTCACTGACCTGAAACTGGAATCATATCTCCCTAGGATATGTACCAAATGACGCCCACTACCTACGAGGCGTCGACAAGGCCACTGGCTGTCTGTTGCCATCCGTTGGTGGACTACCTTGGGCAGTTTTGTCCACCAATATGGGTCCTTCCTCAAGGACACTTGGTTGGTCCTTGGGGATGTTTTCTCGGACGTTTCCAATCAAAACATGACTGTATACTATTTTATCACACCCTCACATGTATTTCATCCAAAAAAACATGTAAAATTTGACGAAATATTCTTACAAAACAAGGTTGTTTCAAGGCACATATTTTGAATGTCGTGAATGTTTGACCTCCAAACTCCACAAAATTTGATAGAAGGCCTATATATGATATAATAGATCATTTAAATACCTTATAAACTCATTAATAACACATAAACACATAGAACCACAAATGATGCACATAGCTTACTTAATCGTCGAACGTCTTGGTCGTCTTTTGACAATTGAATTACAATGCACCTGAAACATTAGACAATGCCTCATTAACACATATTAGACCTTTTTAGGACCTTAGAACATCATGACCAACATGTTAGGGTCTAGTACATAAGTCATTTTTAAGTCTAACACACAGAAATTAGGTAAATTCATTTGTGTGAATTTCAAAGGATTGAAACAACGGATATTTTTCTTGCTTACCACTCTTGGTCTGTACAAAAATACCAGCAATGAAATTCCAGACAACATATTTAAGGGATATATTTTGAGTGCTTTCAAGGATGACTTATATAATGTCTATAGTGCAATGACAACTTCAAAAGAGTTGTGGGATGCAATTGAGAATAAATATAAGACAAAAGATGCATGCTAGTGATAATCAGTTGTCGTAAACTTTTTGGACTATAAAATGGTACATAATAAAACAGTTGGATCACAAGAGAAGGAACTTCAACTTATACTCCATGATCTGATTGTTGAACATATGGTAGTAAATGAAACTTTTCATGTGGATGTAATGATCGAGAAGTTGCAACCTTCGTGGAACGACATTAAGAATTATCAAAAGCACAAGTGTAAAGAAATGAAGCCTGAAGATCTTGTGATTGAGATCAAGATTTAGGATGATTATCAAAAAGCTTAAAAGAAGTCTCGTAACAGTTCGACAATAATTGGAGTTAGTATTGTTGAAGAAGGTCCTACCAAAGACAATAAGAGAAAGAAGTCCAACGAACAGAAGTCAAAATAGTCCAAGAAGAAATTCAAGGGCAACTATTACAATTGTGATAAGGCTGGTCAAAGGTATTCTGACTATCGTGCTCCAAGAAAGGACAAAGGCAAAAGTGAAGAAACATTGTGGAAAAGATGGAATATACATATAACTTGTGTGTAATAATCTCGGAGTGTAACTTATTTAGAAATCCCAAGGAGTAGTTTCTCTACTTAAGTGCAACTCGACATATTTGTTCTGCAATAGAAGCCTTTGCAACTACACTGTTGCTGAGTACGATAAAGATTTGTTAATGGAAAACACAACAACATTAAGGATTGCAGGAACTGGGAAAATAATGTTAAAAATAGAATCAGAAAAGGTGTTGACTATGAACAGTGTTCTGCGTGTCCCTACTATTAAGAAGAATTTAGTTTCTGTTGCACTATTCATTAAGAACAAGTTTACTTGTGTCCTAGTTAGTGATAAAGCTTTAATAAGTATGAATGGTTGTTCATAGGAAAGGGCTATCTCAGTTAGGGACTTTTCAAACTTTATGTAATGGTTGTTAATAGTATTAAAAAGAATTCTTCTTCTATTTACTTATTGGAGTCAAATTATTTTGGGCATGCCCATATGGGACATGTAAATAACAAATCCTTGATAAAATTAGTTACTTTAGAAGTATTGACTTATTTACAATGCGACGAATCAAAATGCAAAATTTGGGTGGAAAGTAAGTTTGTTAAACATCCTTATAATTTTATTGAATGAAATTGAAAAGCTTTAGATTTAATTCACACATATATATGCGATATATATAAATATATATATATATATATTATATATAAACTTCAATTCCATATTGAGCTTAAGAGTTTTTGGGGAACCTCCTTGCATTCTAGAAGACATCTTTTATTTTGACACTAGTATAGATTTTAGGATGTTATGGGGTCTCTGTCAATATCCCTCTCTAGAAAGTTAGAGGCTTCATAGACTAAAGTATTTTACTTGATGTTTTTTCAGTTATTATGACTCAAGTACCATTCTGGCCAAAGTTTATGTGTACTCGTGTCAAAATTGAGGTTTTATCTTCCGTTGATTTAAGTAGCTAGTCCAAAGGTTCCCTTGAGTGCCAAAAATGGTGTCTATGTGCCGTTCTAACCCAGGGTGTAGGTTCGGTGCGTGAAAAACTTCGTATATGAGAACAAAGTTCAAGAGTCCTAGTGATTCTATGAAGCCGTTTCTGTAGAGTTTTAGTCATCAGTGTGAAGTGCGCCACATCTATGATTAGGAGGCTAAAACATTTAGGAATCTTTCCCTTTGTTCATGTTCCTTTTGTGCAATAGTGTATCTCTAAGATCTCTATCAAATTCTTGCTTATACGTATTTTCAAATCTTTCCTCAAAGAAGAGCAGTCAGAGGTCGTTCATGAAGGGATGTTGAGGAACAAGAGGTTCCTAATGCACCTAGGGAACAACCTGAAGGAGAGGTTTCCACTGATGAATTCCACGAAGCTATCAGGATGTTGAGTCAAGTTGTGACCAACAAAGTCGGGCAGCAGAGAGTAGCTTTATTGGAAGGGATGGATACTTTGAGAATTTGCGAGTTTCTTAGGTTGAACTCTCCTAGTTTCACTTGATAAATTACTACGGAAGATTCGGGGAACTTCATAGAGGAGTTGAAAGAAGGTGTATGAGGTAATGCATGTAGTCGATGCTGAGAGGGTTGAATTGGCTGCATAACAACTAAAAGGTGTGGCAAGAACATGGTTCGATTAATTGAAGGATGGTAAGGTTGAGGATGCACCACATCCAATTTGGTCTTGCTTTGAGGAAGCCTTCTTAGGGAGTTTCTTTCCTCGTGATTAAAGGAAGCCAAGGTTAGGGAGTTCCTTACTCTGAAATAGGACTCCATGAGTGTTAATGAATAAGGTTTGAAGTTTACCCAGTTATCTTGCTATGATCCAGATTTGGTGCAAGACATGAGGAGTAGAATGATAATGTTTGTTGCAGGGTTGGGTCGTGCTTCAAGTAAGGCGCTGCCATGTTGATAGGTGACATGGATATATCCAGGCTGATTTTATGCATTCAACAACTTGAAGAAGAGAATATGAAGGACATAGAAGAGTATCGAAACACGAAGGCGAAGACTCAGAATAAGTGTGGCCAACAGAATGGTGGTTTGAGCTTACCACAATTCCAAAAATCAAAGGGGCATGCACCATCATCTACTAGTGCACCTACACCCAAAAAATCGAGGTGAGTATAGAGGTCATAATTCATAGCACTTCAAGCATAGACTAGCCCAATCTCAGGGTAGTGTGGCACAAAGAGGTGGCGGAAGTTCTGCGTGTGGTAGATGTGGTCGAATTCACCCTGGAAAATATCGTGATGGACAAACAGGTTTCTTCAAGTGTGGTTAACAGGGTCACTTCATGAGAGAATTCCCTAATAATAATCAAGGTGGTGAAAATCTGGGCAGTATGGCCTAATATTCACCAGTTGCTCCACCAAATAGGGCTACATCAAGAGGAGCTACTTCTGATACCGGCGGAGGGTCAAATCGTCTCTATGCAATCACTAGCTGCCATGATTAAGAGAACTCTCTAAATGTTGTAACGGATATAAACAAAGTCTTTACTTTTGATGTTTATGCTTTGTTAGATCCAGGAGAAAGTTTATCCTTTGCAACTCCTTATGTTGCGAATCAGTATGAAATTCTCCTTGAAAAGCTTTATGAAACTTTTTGTGTCTCTACACCTGTTTGCAGGTTTATTCTAGCCGAAAGAGTTGATCGTGATCGTCTTGTTTCCATAAATCACAAGTGTATCATGGCATATTTAGTTGAGTTTTACATGGTAGATTTTGATGTAATTCTTGGTATGGACTGGCTACATGCCTTTTATGCATATGTAGATTGCAGAACTCGAGTTGTCAAGTTCAAAATTACAAATGAGCAAGTCATAAAGTGGGCTTGTAGTTAAGAGTGCCTATGGGTCGCTTCATTTCGTACCATAAGAGCTGAAGTTAGTTTCTAAGGGATGTATTTATCACTTCATCCGAGTTAATGACTCAAGTGTTGAGGTACCTTCCCTTCAGTGAGTTCCTGGAAATCTTTTATGATGATGTACCCTGAGTCCCTACTAAAAGAGAGATACACTTCAGCATAAATTTCATTTTAAATATTTCTCCTATATCTATTCCTCCATACCATAAATGGCACGAAAAAAGTTAAAAGAGCTAAAGGAGCAGTTGAAAGATCTGTTACATAGAGCCTTTATTCGACCGAGTGTCTTACATTGGGGTGTTCCGGTCTTATTTGTTAGGAACAAGGATGGGTCCTTGTAAATGAGTATAGACTATCACCAATTGAATAAGGTGACCATCAAGAATAAATATACATTTCCACGGATAGATGATATCTTCGATACACTTCAAGGTGCTTCTTGCTTTTCCAAGACTTACCTCAGATTAGGCTATTATTAGTTGAAGGTTAGGGAATGTGATATTCCCAAGAAAACTTTCAGAACACGGTATGAGCATTATGAAGTTCTAGTTATGTCTTTGGTTTGACTAACATACCTGCATCATTCATGTATCTTATGAACAGAGTCTTCAAACGTTATTTCGATGTGTTTGTCATTGTTTACATTGATGATATACTAATAATAAGATCATGCTAGTCATCTAAGGTTTGTTCTTCAAACTTTGAGACATAAGGAGTTACATGCAAAGTTCTCAAAGTGCTAGTGTTTTCTTAAGTATGTGGTATTTTAAGACCATATTATTTCTAGTGAAGATATTAAAGTTGACACTTAGAAGATAAAAGCAGTTCAGAGTTGTCCTAGACCCATATCTCTGATTGATATAAGGAGTTTCTTGGGTTTAGGTGGGTGTTACAGGAGATTAATTGAAGGATTCTCATCTATCTATACTCTTTTGACCAAGTTATCTCAAAACAAACTCACGTTTAAATGGTCTGAAGCTTATGAGAAAAGCTCTAAGCAGTTTAAAAAGATATTGACTAATGCTTTGATTTTTACCCTACTAGAGGGTACTTTAGGTTTTGTGGTGTATTGCGATGCATCAAGAGTTGGCTTGGGATGTGTGTTAATGAAGGATAACAAGGTCATACCTTATGCTTCAAGATAGTTGAAAGTTCATGATAAGAATAATCCAATTCATGACATAGAATTGGTTGTTGTAGTGTTTGCTTTAATGATATGGCGCCACTACTTTTATGGTGTTCATGTAGATATATTCACTGATCAAAAGATCCTCCAATATGTGTTCACTCAGAAAGAGTTCAAACTCACACAGAGAAGGTGGTTGGAATTATCCAAGGATTATGACAAGAATATTCTTTACCATCTAGGTAAGGCTAATGTGGTTGATGTTGCCCTATGCAGGTAGTCTATGGGAAGTACTTCCCATGTCGAAGAAGAAAAGAGGGAGTTAGCAAAAGATGTGCATAGACTTGCACATTTGGGAGTCAGACTTATGGACTCAACAAAAGGAGGCATAGTGGTAACCAATAGGGCCAAATCATCCTTGCTGTCAGAAGTGAAATTATTTCGTCTCGGACTAATACTTTTGGATCTAAACTGATCCCATTCAGTTTACGCATTAAGAAAATAGCCTAGAGTTTTTAAAGCAAGGAGAAAAGAGGAGAGAGAAGAAGAAAACGCAAGAACACCAAGTTTAGCTCCGTGGATTTCCGTCGGGGTTGATCCCTCACAATGTATGTAGGCTCTTTTATATTGGGAGTCAGACTTAGGGACTCAACAAAAGGAGGCATAGTGGTAACCAATAGGGCCAAATCATCCTTGGTGTCAGAAGTGAAATTATTTCGTTTCGGAGTAATACTTTGAAATCTAAACTGATCCCATTAAGTCTACGCATTTAGAAAATAGCCTAGGGTTTTGAAAGAAAGGAGAAAAGATGAGATGAAGAATAAAACACAAGAACACCAAGTTTAGCTCCGTGGATTTTCGTCGGGGTTGATCCCTCACAAGGTATGTAGGCTCTTTTGTATTGGGTTACATCACCCACACACCAATTTAATTTAAATCAGTCAAATTCATGAATTAACTCATGTTAGAGGTTGGAATCTTGAAAGAAATTTTGATGTTCTTGTTGATTGGATTGTTGTTGATTGTTGTTAGTAGTTATCTATGTTTTAGGACTAGTTTTTTGTCTAAATAAATGGGTAATAAGTTAATTAGAGATCCTATGTTTTTTGGGTGGGATCCATTGGAGTTTTGGAAGGGTTAGAGTTGAAAAATGAAGAATAAATTCGGAAAATGCATTGGGGGGATGCTGGGGCGCCGCGCCTCCAAAGCCCCTCAAGACAGAGTCTGACCATCAGGCTATGGTGCTCCGTGTGTCTCAGAGCACCAAGACCCCCTATAGACCCCGTACTTTTCCTATCTTTTCGTACTAGTTTCTAAGTCATGTACCCCATATTCTTAGTTTTTTCCAACACTCTAAGTTACATCTAACATTATGAAATCATATGTAAACATGATATCATGATCCTTGACTCCATATGTCAATTCAAGAAAGCTTAAGATCAAAGTCAAAGAAGTTAAGAGCCAAGTATACAAGTTAGGAAGCAAGTGAAATCAAGTTATGAGCTCTTTAAAGTCTTCCACAAATGTTTTAACTTTGTTTTAAAGACTTAAAGTTCGAAGCAAATTAAAGAGTTGAGTTTATATATCAAAAGTTATAAAGGAACTAAGTATTCCCTAAGAGTAAAAGTTTCAAGTTAAGTAAAGAAAAAGAGTAGAATTAATTTTTCAAGAGATATAAGGGAACTATGTATTCCCTAGAGTTTTACAAATGTTTCTTATTTTAGTAAAGAATGAAACTAGAAGTTCCAAAAGAGTTTTGAACTAAAAGGGGAATATTGATTCCACCATAAGATTTTTAAAGCTAATGGGTTCAGTAAATTATCTCAACCCAAAGGTGAGGGAAATTTATTAAAAGTATGAACTAAAGTACATTTTAATAGTAGTATTGAGCACCGATGTAGAGATGAGACTTCATGTTAACTTCAGTCTCCATGTAAACCATGAAACCAATATGGAATTGATGTGTTAGACTTTTTAGTTGATCATGTAAGGAGATCTAGTGGATCCGCTAAGTTGAGTTAGGTCGTTTACCGATGGCAAGGTGTAGGATGGTCCTCTTGAAACGTTAGGTAAGACAGTGTATCATCACATAGGCTTATAGTGATGGTTGTCTGTTAGAGAAACTCCCTCATAGGGGATATTACTTTCTTATATAAGTAAAGTTGAGTTTGTTATTGCATTTTCTTTAACAAACTAAGTTGTTTTCTCCATTTTATGAGTTATATATGTATATATATATATATATATATATAGATATATATATGTATATATATATATATAGATATATATATATATATATCTATATATATATATATATTATATATATATATATGTATATATATATGTATATATACATATATATATATATACTATATATATATATATACATATGTATATATATATATATATACTATATATATATATATATAGATATATATATATGTATATATACATATGTATATATATATATATATTATATATATATATATATATATAATATATATATATATTATATATATATATATATCTATATATATATATATCTATATATATATATATTATATATATATATGTACAAATATATATATATATATACATATATATACATATATATATACATATATATATGTACATATATATATATATGTATGTATGTATATATATATTGCATGTGATTCAAGTGCTTTATATGTATATCATTTGAGTTAAATATACTCTAGAGTTGAGCAGAGCCAACGTAAGATCATCTAATCCCCTAAAGCTTAAGTCGTTGTTTAGCTCTCCAACTCGCATACTCGTATATTCAATGTACTGATGCCATTTGTCCTGCATTGTTTCAACTACTTCATCTACTTTATATTCAGCTTCAGAGTTTGTGGTAAGCCTCCTTGGATTCTAGAGGACATCTTTTTTTTTGTAAATTAACTTAGGTTTTAGGATTTTGTGGGGTCTGTCCAAAAATCCCTCTCTAGACAGTAAGAGGCTTCGTAGACTAATCTATTTTAGTTGAAGTTTTTTTTAATTATTCAGACTCATGTGCCATTCTGGCCAAAGTTATGACATAACGTATTTCCCTTTTTATTACGTGTACTCGTGTGAAAGTTGTGGTTTTGTCTTCCGCTGATTTATGTAGCCAGGCTAGGGGTATGCTTGAGGGCCAATATTGGTCTTCGAGTGCCGATCCCGCCCAGGTTGTAGGTTTGGGACATGACATCCTTGGAATTCTCTTTAATTCTTGACTAATCTAGAAGGTTCTGGAGTTCTCCACAAACTTCTCCACAACTCTAGACCGTATATCTCCCATCAAGATGCAAAATTTGATTGTCATGTGGCTAGACGTAACATTTAGTAGTAGTATTGGATGCTACCTTAGCTTTTCACAAGTATACTTGGAGGTAGCTTGTGAAGTTGTTCATTTATATAAGAAGGACAATGAGGTAATTATGAACTATTATATTCACATGATTCTTTATTATGCTTATGATATTCATATCATGATTATGTCTTTATCTCTTTCAATGATGCCTGTTGTTGATTAACTCTTTGAGATATCTTATGTTTGGTATGATAGTTTCCATACTTGGTACATTTTTTACTACCACATATTTTGCCTACATTCTAATCCAATGTAGGGTCTTGAGGAGATTGAGTTGCTTTGAAGTGTAGAGTTTCCAAGGCTTTCTAGAAGTGAAGATTTGGGATTCCTCATAGCATTCGAGGACACCATCACTATGTTGTCTTTAATGTTTTTTCTATTTTTAGACTTTTATGGGTTGTGACCTAAGACTATTTAATTAGTGATTCCATAGATGGTTTTTGAGATGTATGTTATTATGAAATTATTCGGCATTATGTTTTGAAAGAAAAGTTTAATTCCACACGACTTTTTGTATATATGTAATGAACGATGCCTAAGGTCTTGTACAAGACCTCGGAGAGGTCAAGTACGACATGTTCCGACTAATAATTTCCTAACTGCTAGGGTGGACTTTGGGTCGTGAGAAACTTGGTAGCAGAGCATAAGGTTATGAAATGGTCTTAGTATGTCTCAAAACCATATCTAGTAGAGTCTTATTCGTCGGTGCGAGTCATGACACATCTATGAGTAGGAGCTACGGGATACTTTGAAAAATTTCACTTCTTCATTCTTCATGTCATGCCATAAATCATGGCATGACTAAGCCCTTCTTCTAACGTTTGCCTACGATTTTGTACAGGTTATGGCTAACACTAGGGCTAATTCTATAGGGGAAAGAGATGGCATAAATAATCAAGAGGCCCTTCCCGAAGGGGATCAAGTCCCTCCTTAAGTTCATAATTCTCCTAAATTGGAAAATGTGACTCTATAGGAATTTAGGACTTTTCTGAACTTGTTTGCTTAAGCCTTGACGGCCCAAGATAACAGGAAGAATGGGTGCTTATAGATCTAGGGAATTCTTGAGGATGAATAGTCAGGAATTTAGTGTCTCCAAGGTGGAGGAGGATACAAATGGGTTCATTGATAAGGATTATGGGTTTTACTTCTAGGGAGAAAGCGGAGCTAGCCGCTTATCAATTGAAAGATGTAGCTCAAGTTTTGTATGAGCAATGGAAAGATTCTAGGGCGGTAAGGGCAGCTTCCATAGAGTGGAAGACTTTTAAGTTGTCTTTCTTGAGAGGTTCTTTTCTAGGGAATTGAGGGAGGCTAAGTTTGGTGAATTCAGAAACCTCAAGCAAGTCAAGTTGAGTGTTAAGTAGTATGCTTTGAAGTTCAATCAATTCTCTAAGTATTCTCCAAGCTTGGTAGCAAACCCTAGAGACTTGATGAATAGGTTCATGACGGGGTGTCCAAACTAGTAGAAGAAGAGTGACGTATAGCCATGCTTGTAGATGATATGGATATACCCCGACTAATGGTGTTTGATCAACAAATAGAATAGTCCAAGCTTTGGAAGGAGAGAAGGAGAGTTAGGATTGAATATGAAGGGTCTGATGGACATTGTCATTCCAAGAACCGATCAAAGTCTTCCGAACATGTATACTCTAATACTTTTAGGTAGGATAAGATGACTCTGTACTCCCAACCTACTTGCACTTGGTGTGGTTCAAATATGAGGGTAGGTGCTTGGCCGGGAGAGATGGTCGCTATGGGTGTGGTGAGATTTAATATTTGATGAAATATTGCCCTAAGAAAAGAGCTAATGTGAGAGAGGGAAAGAAAGTTGCTAATAATCAAGTGGATGATGGTCCTCCAAAGAGGAATCAGTTCTATACCCTCCAATCCAAGGGTGATAAAGAATGATCTCCTTATGTCCTTCTTTGGTATGTATTTCGTTAATGAATTATGGAAATTTCCAGAATTCTTTATGATTGTGGTTTGCTTTGCTGATGTTTCTGCTCTTATTAATGAAAAATTGATGTTAGAAGTACATGTCTAGGTTATTCCCAAGTGGGGGATAAAGAGTCTTTTTATGAGGTCTTTATAAGATTATGTGTAGTTATGATTAGCTTTTTTAATTGAATTGTTTTCCTTTATTGGGTATGTAAATATAGATATGATGAATATACGTTAGGTTGCTTCCATAGAGTTGGTCTTTTAAGAAATGTTTAGAAAGTTGTCATTCAAGGATAAATGTTTCCCATGTGGGAGATATCTTTATGACCCAAAAATACTATAGGTAAAAGTAGATCCTAACATATGTTTCATAAGATCATGAGGTCCTAAAATGACCAAATTTAGTTTTAAGAGTTAGTATATAGAGATTGAGAGAGTTTGGAGGTGAAACGTTCTAGAACATCGGGTGACATTTGAAAGTTAGCCTTGAGACATGCTAGTGTGCCATAGTATGTTTCCATAAGCACTCAAATTATATGATATGATCATGAACCTGAAAATTAATTATGGAAATGGATTATGATTATGAATGATTAAAGAGATGTACTTAGCTTTGGTAGTTGTATGGGATGCTAACTTACCTTTGATAGTAGTATGAGATGATACATTAGCTTTGCACAGTATGCTTGCAGATGGATTGTGAAGTGGTTCATTTGAATAGGAACGACAATGAGTTAACTATGAATTCTTATATGCTTTATGATGCTTTATTATGCTTATGGTATTCATGTCATGCTTTTGTCTTCATCTCTTATAATGATGTCTATTGTTGACTAACCCTTTGAGATATCTTATGTTTGGTATAATAGTTTCCACACTTGGTACATTTTCTACTAACGCATATTTTGCCTACATTTTAATCCAATGTAGAGTCTTGAGAAAATTGAGTTTCTTTGAAGGGTAGAGTTACCAGGCTTTCTAGAAGTGTAGATTGGTGAGTCATCATAGAATCCGAGGACACCACCACTATTTTCTCTTTTATGTTCTTTTCTATGTTTAGAATTTTATGGGTTGTGACCCAAGACTATTGTATTCATTATGTCATAGATGGTTTTTAAGACGTATGTTAGAAGTTTTATGAAATGATTCCACAATATGTTTTGAAAGAAAGGTTTTAATTACGCACTACTTTTCGTCTATATGCAATGAATGATGTCTAAGTTCTTACAAGACATTTAATAAGTCAAGTACGCTCTTTTCCGGTTTGAAGGATGCCATAACTTCTAGGGTGTACTTCGGGTCGTTACACTCGTAGTACTAGGTTATTGATGAACATATCCGATGGAATATTGATGTCATGTGAGAGCACAGTAAATTGGTGATATGTCTATGAAAAAATTGAAGTAAAAATAATAAGTATTGAAGGCTAGTAGTTCTTTTATTACTTTGCTTATCTGAAGACTATTGAGTGAGAATTTAAATTTTCATTTCAGATAAAACGAAGAGGCATCTAACACTATTTCAGATGTTCTGTTGTTAGTATTAGTTGCAGAACTCTTCATATCTTGCTTGATTATCTATTTCATGGACATCAATTCATAGGTCTATAGTTGCTCTCTGTTGAAAATATAATACTGCTACGAAGGGGTCAATGAGCTTAATTCTAGAGGTTCATATATGACATGCTAAATATGATGGTTGGTGTTATTTTTGGTTGTTTATGCCATAGTCCTCGAATTATATTTTATCACATAAATAATACTTTGTGTTACACTTGGTGTTGTATCCAATATTTGGAAGGAATTTTCTTTATCAGATTACAGACTCTTCGGTTATTTATAAAAGAAAGATAAAACATTATAGCTTAGGCTAAAATTTTGATTTTTGAACATCAGAAAAGAGGATCATATGTCAAGCCTCATGTTTATTTTCACGGCATTGGATGTGCTAAATTTAATGTGACTTGATAAATGCTCAATGAGTGGCCAGGAATTACTTGTAAAAAATACAAAAATCTAATACATGTTTGATGATTATTACAATACATCCAATAGAGAATTAGCTAAGAGATGGACGCCAGATGAAGTCAACATTCTGTAGTTAAAATTGTGTTATGCTCAACTGTATATATAGCAACCAGCTTTTTCGGATTCCTTCTCTTTGGTGATCATACCTTGGATGATGTACTAGCCAACTTTGATGGTGTACTTGAAATTCCTTATGGCTCATTACATAATGATGTGGTGCGAGTGAGCTATGTGATTCCCTTGATGCTCGTTTTCCCAATTGTCTTATTTTCCCTTCGCCTTAATATGGATGGCCTCTTTTTCCCCTATGCAATTCCATTTGCCTATGATAATCACATATTCCTTTTAGTCACAGCAACTCTCATCTGTCTCATATTTTTGGGAAAAAAATGTGTACCTAACATCTGGGATGCCTTCCAGTTTACTGGCGCCACGGCTACTATCTTTGTTGGTTAGATTTTTTAAGATTCTATTGTCCTAAGGTTAGTACCATCTTCCCTTTTCAACTACATATCTGTAATTATCCTTAATTACTCAAAGTTAATTCTCCATGTTTGTCATTGATCACAGAGATACATATGGAATTGCAACCAAGAGGGACAGGCTAGAGTAATCGGTCATGGAATTGTTAGTTATTTCGTCAAGTAGTGTGGCAATCTGCAGTGACATTTACATCATTTTCAACAATGCAGTTAAAGCTTAGAAGAGCGCGATAAAGTTGGATTATTTGGCTACATAAGGTTCATAGTCAATTGTACTTTCGGGTAAGTTAACTGATTCTTTTGTTCCAGATTGATGATGCCAAGTTAATTCCAAGATAATATGAATATCAAGTTGAAGATACATGGAACATAATGGAGGGATCGATCTGTATTTTGTATAGCACAGAATCATCGTAATCTACAAAACGGATGATATTACGAATTTGAGAGCATTTGTATCAGGTTCTGGACAACATATCTTGATCCAACTTTCACATAGTTTTTAATTTTCATTCAAAGTAATGGAAGATCTCAACAACTAAATTTATTTGTTATACTTTCGTATAATTTATATACTTAAATCCTTTTGTACTAAAAAGTAAAAAAGATGTTTTACATGTGGCGTACACTTAGGAAATCAAGGACATTGTGATGGAGTAAAGACTTGGATGAGGACATAACAGTTTTCAGCTTTGATGAGGTAACACCATAGATCAACCTTAAACTATTATTATTTCTACCGGTGCAGGATAAATTGACGTGATACATTTAAAATAAATTGTTAAAAGGGTCATAAGTTTCGTTATACCGATTTGTACTTTTCAAATAACTTAAATAACATTTATCGTGTCATAAATTGTAATCCCAATTATTTTCAATACATGATGAAAGAGAAGTTGAGTAAAAGAAAAACATGGTACTTGATTTTAAATTTTATAACTCATATTATTAACATTAGCTTTGAAATAAATTCTTTTCATCTACTGTGACGATGTTTACTAGGTTCCGGATCCCAAAAGTGACAATGAACAAGCACCTATAAAAATTGCTCAAGGCGTTTAGCGTTCCTAATTTTTGGTAAATCCTCCTTCCTGATTCTTTCTTTGCTTGTTTTCTTGCAATTTTATCTTTTATCAGTCTCTTCTCTCACTGTTCTGTAAAACTTTTCAATTACGCTCCATTTATTTTGTTCATACTATAAATTTCAGTAGATTAAATTTGATTGTTTGATTGACTTATCTTTCTTTTTTATTTCAGGCAGCACAACGAGTTCCTCTAGTGATCCTTCTCATATTACATATGATCGTGAGCCAAGTTGTCATACTCTCACGGACTCATTTTTTCTACTTCTTCATTGTTGAATGAATTCTTTTTTAATTTGTTTTGATAACTTCAACACAGTCTTACATGTATTTATTTTTTTACCTCTTGAAGACATGAAAGTTGATGTATTAAGTTTAATTTTTCTTTCTTGACGTTGTTTCATTTTGGTTATTCTTTCTATTACTATGTTTGTATTTATTTCACTAGTTATATGTATGAATTTAGGTAAATTCATAGTCAATTATAATCTTCAAAATAATTTCCACTAAAATAAGTCCCATTTTTAGGCAGTTATAATTGTCGAATTTTAAGAGGAATCAACAACAACATGTGTACCTTGTAATTCACAGCGGAAGTCGTCGATCTACTTCTTTACAAGTTGGTGCTCAAGTCCATCTTTGAATCTCTAGGAAACAGAGATTATGTTAACAAACTAGAAGTCTATGTTTGTGTGTTGATAAATTTACCTGAGAAACTCAATACTTTTTTTTCTAGATTGAACGCTTCGTTTTTGACTTTTGTTTTTATAAATTTTCCTCTCTCTTTTCATGTTTAACTTTAAAAATAGTCATGTTTAAGGTTTCTTGTTTCATATCTCTAGTATATTAGATAATGCTCCCACTAAGAGTCTTTTAAAGAGGGGTTGAACAGTTATAATGTAATTGTTCAGTCTTATCCATTAAAAAATTTATCCTAATTAATTAACTCATTAATTAATTAATTAGATAAGACATTAAAACAGATTGGGTCAGGTCGGGCCGGTCTACATGGGCGACCCAATACACAAAACATACATCTCCCACTTCCTACATGGTGGACAAGACCCAAGTCAAAATAATATCATTCAGACACACAATTCATACGATAAATATTTCGTGCGACCTATGAGCTTGAAGAACTTATCTTTAAGTTTTACAAGCCATATATATGAATTCAATCATATGTGGAAAGAATTCAATACTATTACAGAACATTATTTCTCACAATACAGCAGACGTCATTCGCTACTGCAGTAGTTACTTATTCGATCCCTCAACCTCTTAAGGAGGTGAACTCAAGTTCATGTTTAACTTTATACACAAAATTACACTTGTGTAATAGCTAACTTATGTATGCAAGTTGAACTATTCATTCAATCATTTACCCGTTCCCGTTCTACTAGAATCTATCTGTTCTATATCAACTGCTTTCCAACACATGTATTGCATTTCCAAATCGCTCATAGCTATTAGTAACATGTTAAAGTAGCAACACTCATTGAAACTTCAAGAAACAATAAAAGGTCAAAGGGTAATTCATTGTAAAGTTTATTTAACTTTTCTTATCTCACACAATGAAGAAGCAGAAATATTCTTTTATTAACCCAGTGATCGCTAGACACACATGGTATGATACACGTGCTATGATGTATACACCTTGAATTGGTGTATGTTTCTCATTCTATTGATTATTTAACATCGTACAGACGTCGGTCTGAACATCTCTAGATGTTTAACCCCAGTTTCTCTCATCAATGATCTTTAAGCTCGTTTCTTGGAGAAACTTTTGTCTGAATCATAAAAACAAGTCATAAAATGGTGATGAAATTCATCTGTACACGTTCCCCGACGTAAGAGGTGATTGCTCGTGCGAGAAAGCCAATCCCGCGACTTGTTCAACACATTATAATTCTAACATATTATCACATGCATACTATATTTGAACATAAATTCAATAGTTTTATATAAAAAAGAATATCTAACAATAAAATCAGTTTATAATACTTAAATATTATCATACTTTACGTAAACCTACAGCACTAAGATATTTTTAAAACGAGTCTCTAGAGTTGCCATTCAAAAAAAAATATCATTTCACGTGTATTAATGTATTGTAAAGTTATATTTCCACTTGCCACTATGTCTCTCACAAAGTTATACTTGATGTCTATGAGATTGGTTCTTCTCTGATACTTAGGATCCTTTATGCACACGATAGTAGCTTGACTATCATTCAGAATTCTTTGTAATATTGAAATGTTCAAAGAATCTCTATGACCAAATACCCTTTTTGTAATGCACACACACATGCCATAAATTTAGATCTCATGGTTGAAAGAGTTGTACAAGTTTTCTTCTTAATTTTCCATGAAATCATACCACAATTTAGTAAGAAAGCAAAAACTGATGTTGATTTTCCATCATCCCGGTCACTAGTCGAATCAATTTCAATATAACCTTTTATGAATAAATTATAGCCACTATAACCTAGTATATGATCTGCAATTCTCTTCATATATCATAATATCCTCTTTACTATTTTCAAGTGATCTTTTCTAATATAGGATTGATATCTGCTAACTAGAATCACGACATAACAAATGTCTGGGCAAGTACACATCATAGAATACGTAAAACTCTTAACAACACTAGAATAAGGAATTTGAGACATGTCTTTCTATTGATCCATAAAATTTACATTTAACTTTAAGAATTCATTTATTCCC
Organism: Solanum peruvianum; assembly: GCA_027705065.1. Taxonomy (NCBI): domain Eukaryota; kingdom Viridiplantae; phylum Streptophyta; class Magnoliopsida; order Solanales; family Solanaceae; genus Solanum; species Solanum peruvianum. Next base: position 56,853,887 of record JAKWJD010001763.1, read on the forward strand.
AACAGCAACGTTCTTTCGGAAGGTCAACTAGATTCCAAAATTTTTCTGTTTTCATGGAATCTAATTCTTCTTTCATCGCTTTTAACCATTCATCCCTTTTAGTGCTTGATAAACCCTCTCTTACAGATTGATGTTCATCAAAATCCGTATGACATACCAAGAAAATATAATCATCAATTTTATAAGATCGTTTCGTTACACCTTTTCTTGTATTCTTACATATTTGAAGTTCAACTTCCTCTATAGGATTTTGGGATTCATAACTCCCACCTGGACCAGGAATCATTTCTTGATCCATTAAATTATCATGTATGTTTGACAACATTATCTGATCTTCTGAATTCAATTTTTTGTACAAAGGTTGAGATTCACTCATATATATTTTAAAATACTCAAGCGCTTTAATGAAGTGTGAAGCACAAGACCTTGCCATTACATTCATTGGACCATAAACATCATAATGAATTATTGATGTGGGAATTCATCCCTCTTAGCCTTGCTAATAGTTTACATGGAATTTTTATAGCAATACAATTTTCATAAGTTGACATTTCAATTTTAGTGAAAGAACCTAAATGTCCTTCCTTTCCCGACATATTTATTTAATCTTGCCCTTTGTGACCTATTCTGGAAGCCATGTTTGTTATTGACATATAATTAGGCAAGAATTTTAATAACTATGCATGTGACATACTCATTCAAGCAAAGCAATTCTCATAAAGGTTTCATATTCAAATTTAAAATAGAAAAGATATTTAGTATATATTCATCCTTTACGAATTAAATATTTAACCAATATTAGAAATTAACTTCTTAATGTGTATTCTAATTTTTTATAATATAATCAATCAAATTTGTATGTCTAATCATTAAACACCATATAATATTGTACAATAGAATAATCATTCACTCATCCAAAATAAAAGAGAATAAAACTTAAAATATTCATATTAAAGCATACATAAAGATGTTCACTTCAAGGCTTGATAAAAAAATTACAATAATAAAAAAATTATTCTGATATAAATGGGAGTATGTGGATACATCGTGGGTGAAGATTTACGCACTTAACTCCTATTTTTACATAGTCTTTCCATAATTATTCATTAATCCCAATTTCAATTCTAACTTGATTTTATTCGTATTCTGGCAAGGAATGATGCAAAACGTCATAGCCTTTTTTCTCTGAAACTTGAATTTCACTATCATTTAGTTTTACAAATTTTTTTTATAAAGATCTGTAGGAATCCTATTAAACAACAAAGGAGATCCATATTCAAAGATTTAAACTCTCTTAGATCTTTTTCTCTTTTTCTTTTAATGCTCAAAGAATCAAACTCTCTTAGCTCTTTTTCCCTCTTTTTTCGAATGGTCTTTTCGTTCCATAACATACTTTGTGTCTCTTTTGGGACATAAATCTTTACGACTTCTCTCCCTCTGAAACAAATCTTACTGCGGTTTGTTCTTTGACCTAGTCCTTCTGCTCTATTTGGAGATCTGTCACTTGGACTTATTTAAGCATATTCCTTTTCAGTCACATCTGAAATTAGAACATAAAGAAATATGGTTAAACCATTTTATGTGACAACATATGTCACAAAGTTCTTATATAAAAGCCAAGAAACTGTTTAAGGAACATTAGGACTAAACGCATAAACATATTTTTCATACTCGTTTTGAGTCTTTTTCTATATTATAATATATTTCGGAAAGCTTAAAACGAGTAGTTCACAAAAGAAATTAAGTCTACATCCAAAAACTGCACAACAAATTTTCAGATTGCCCAAGATAGATGCGGTTTTTTTGGAAAAAAGTCAAAAAACAATGAATTTTTCAACAATTCGTATATAACTCGTTTTAATTCCATTTTTGTATTATAATATTTTTTTGGAAAGATATGCACAACAAGATTTTGATCAAATAAGTTTCGACCAAAGTATCTTCCACCCAATTTCTAAATCGCTATTAAAGAAAAGCAATTTTTTTTACAAAAAAAAATTTTGCACATTTATTTTCATAGTAGGACAAGTAATCCTATTTACTTCATGATTCACAATCAAATACGATTTTGAATCATATTTTTCATATTATTAATCCACAATAAAAATGTCAAATAAAAATTTAACTTTATTCAAATTTTTCTTCTTCTTTCTATGCACTTATTTTCAAAAGAAATATAGTCAATTTTTTTCATATAAAAAGACGAAGTGAATAGCGTAGAAATCAATGTATAATGAGATTAATAACAATGAATCTAATACCATTGTCACAATTTTAAGAGGAATCAACAACAAGATGTGTACCTTGTAATTTACAGCGGAAGTTGTCGATCTGCTTCTTTGAGAAGTTGATGCTCAAGTCCATCTTTTAACCACTAAGAAACAAAGATTTTGTTCAGAAACTAGAAATCTATTTTTGTGTGTTCGTGAATCTGCCTCAGAAACTCAACACTTTTGTTTCTAGACTGAACACTTGGTTTTTGACTTTCTGTTTTACATATTTTCCTCTCTCTTTTCACGTATAACTTTTTAGTTATCATGTTTCACGTTTCTTGTTTCATATCTCACATATATTAGATAATGCTCCCACTAGGAGTCTTTTAAAGAGGGGTTGAACAGTAACAATGAAACTGTTCAGTCCCATCCTTTAACGGATTTATCCTCATTAATTAATTAATTGGATAAAACGCTAAAACAGATTGGGTTGGGTCGATCCACATGGGTGACCCATTACTCAAAACTTACGATAATTTTATATATAATATATATATATATTATATATATATATATATATATATATATAATGGAGACTTGGTATGAACGAACATGGCAATAACATGTTGTACAATTAGCTATGTGAAGTGTACTACAAACTTGGCTTTATTATTGGACGTCATTTTTTGTTATTTTCCTGTTGACACTAGTAGTTGCACTCAAAGAAACTCACCAGCTAACGGGGATCTTTGAAGTTCACTTTCTTCTTCATTGACTCTTTCAAATTAAAGTTTGTTAATTGTATTTGCTGCTAAGTGTTTCTCACTTTTTTCTTCTTAATTTTTTTTGCTTCAATTTTTATCGTGTGGAATTAGTGGTTTTTTTAGAGAATATAATGACATGAAGTTAACGGATGTGACCATTTTTATTTCTCGTGATCCATTTGTAGAAAGGAAAATTGAATGAAAATAACGATAAACAAAAAAATACTTATCAACCATCTAAACAAGTTGTTGATAATAATAGAGATATTGTTGCTCAAATTTCGACATACATTCATCATCTGAATCAAACTTTGGTATTATTCTTTTACATTATTGTTCTTTATTGTACTTTCTCAATAAAAATATAGGAACGACAATATTATTTTCTGAATTGTTCATGCATCTTCATGAATAAATACTCAAGTTACCTTAGTGCACAAGGGTGTTTGATAATATGCTTACATAAAGATAGATCTTTCATTGAGCACTAAAGGTGGTCAAGTTGTCGACTAATAATTATTTTTCCCTTCATCTCTTCTTAATGAACTTTTTTTGTACTGTTGAAGGGGCAGAGGCAGAAAAGAGATGTTCAAATTGGGATACAGAAATAGCAAGTCAAATTAAAAAATAATGTCTTTTTTTTTCATCGGTGAAGGAGGAAAGGAAAAAGCGGAAAAAATATATGATTTTTATTTGTGGAATTTAAACATTTTGAGTCCAGGTAAAGTCTAAGTTATTCATAAAATTAATTGACCCTCAACACCCTCTAATTCAATAAAGAAGCAAAATTATGTGCCTCATTATGAAATATTTTTTTTTCCATTTTATCACAACTAAACGCGAAGGACAAAACTCATTTTCTTTCTTCATGGATAAGAATACAAGATGCTACTTGAATGTTTCTCATTTTAACAAATGATTTAGAATAATTGAAGGTTCTTCTCTATATTTAGTAACAACATTTAATATTCAACCTAATTAATGTTCAAAATGATAGTTAAGTTGTCTATATGCGGTCATTATCAGTGGTATTTGATTATGAATGCTCAGTGAATGAAATAAAGCATTTATAGCAAATGATTCACCTTTATGTTTGAGCTTTATGCATGATCCATGTAAATGTATTTTTGCAGTATTAGGTTAGAAAATTTACATTAACCTTGTTGACATAATGTTCTATATAACATAACATGTAAAAATTATTTACATTACGTTTACAATGTATATAATTTATTAAACTCTTACGTTATATTCTGTTTTCTAATCTTGCTTTGAAATTTGGGGGCTAAGAAAAAGGTTGAGATGTTCATTGTTCAACTTTGCTGGCGTTGCCCAACTTATTTTAATTTCAAGAGCTTATATCACAATAATGTTATTACTTTATAACAATAAGGTAATCAACTGCGTCCAACAAAGTACAGCAAAATCAATGTCACGACCCAAAACCGAGCCGCGACTGACACTCACACTTACCCTACTATGTGTGTGAACCAACCAATCTAAATCCTAACATATTAATGCGATATCAACATAAGCAATGCGGAAGACTTAAACTCATTAATGAAAAACAATTCCATAACTATTATTATCCCCAAAATCTGGAAGTCATCATCACAAGAACATCTGATGATCAAATTACTAAACTAAGAGTATCTAAGAAAGCAAAACAAGTAAAGAGCTAGTCCATGCCGGAAGTTCAAGGCATCAAGACTTGAAGAAGAAGATCCAGTCCAAGCTAGAAGCATTAGCTCACCCTGAATTTACGATGAAGTGAAGACTGGCTAGGGTTGCGGTTGAGTTGAAGACGACGGTACGTTTGCTGCATTCCACGAATACAAAGAAAGAAACATACAAGCAGGGGTCAGTACAAAACACAAGTACTGAGTAGGTATCATCGGCCAACTCAAAATAGAAAACAGTATATATCAATAACATCATAACAACTACAATACTCAATCTGTAGCAATATCAATTCATAAAACCCTTGGTCACAACACCAAGCACAACAGTGTGGACTCACGCCTCCCCATCATACTCATTTGGGAATTAGGTTCATTAGATTGAGTATATTAACATTATTTCAAGATTGATTATCTTTATTCCTCTCGTGTCGGTACGTGACACTCCGCTCCATATACTATCCCGGTGTCAGAACATGACACTCCGATCCATATTCTACCCTGGTGCCGGCACGTGGCACTCCGATCCTCATTCTATCCTGGTACCGGAACGTGGCACCCGATCCATATTCTATCCTGGTGTCGGAACGTGACACTCCGATCCTCATATACTATCCTGGTACTGGAACGTGGCACCCGATCCATATTCTATCCTGGTGTCGGAAAGTGACACGCCGATCCTCATATACTATCCTGGTACCGGAATGTGGCACCCGATCCTCTATTTCTATCCTGTTACCGGAACGTGGCACCCGATCCCCTAATCTCACTACTTTCGTTCATCAAGCCTTCTTTTATTACAAGGCATCATCATTAACAAAGTAGATTAGGGTTTCTTTCAAGATTTAGGATTCAATAGCTTCATCATGCTTATTTTATCACAATTATATAATCACATTCATGCAAGCATACAATTAAGCATATAGAAGGGTTTACAATACTATCAATACATATCATTCGCTATTAAGAGTTTACTACGAATAGCATAAAAACCATAACCTACCTCCACTGAAGAATTTGGATCAAGCAAGCAATTTCCCAAAGCTTTGTTCTTCTTCTCGTTTCTCCTCTCTCGATCGATCCTCTCTCTCTCTTCTTGTTCTTTCTATTTTTCTTATTCAAACCCTCTTTCTTTTACCCTAATTAGTTAATAACCCACTAATTCACTCAAGGTTACCTCTTTTAACCCCTAAGAAATTGAGTTATTAATATTAACCCACGAAATTTATAATTATAGTAGGAATAGTCAAAAACGTCCCTTTAAAACTTAACCAGAAATCCGACCTAGACTGGGATTACGCAACCTGTGACGGCCCGTCGTGCCTGCGACGGTCCGTCCTGCAGGTCGTCGCAAAGTCAGAGACTGAATTTCTACTAAAGAATATGTGACGAGCCGTCACGCCTGTGACGGTCCGTCACGCCTGTGACGGTCTGTCCTGCCATTCCGTCACGAAGTTCAGAGAGTCGATTTCAGCACCCAAATTTCTAATTTCTAAGTGTTTTGAAACGAGACACCCTCGACGGTCCGTCGTGCCCATGACGGTCCGTCGTGGGGTCCGTCGTCTCAGCCAGTTTTCAAGAAATTAAATCTGCTGCTCAAAAGCGACTAAACAGGTCGTTACAATAGATACCAATTTACCCATCGTTCATCCTCGAACGATCACAAGAAGGAAAACAAGGGCGAAAAGGAGTACCTGAATTCGTAAATAGGTGTGGGTATCTTTTTTGCATATCTGCCTCCTTCTCCCAAGTGGCTTCTTCAACTGGTCGATTCTTCCATTGAACTTTGATGGATCCAATCTCCCTCGACCTCAACTTGCGAATTTCTCTATCTAGATTGGCAACAGGATCCTCCTCATAAGACAAATACTCATCAAGCAAAACTGAATCCCAACGGATAATGTAGTTTCCATCCCCATGGTATCTTTTCAACATAGACACATGAAATACCGGATGCACTCCGGACAGCTCTGGAGGCAAGGCTAATTCGTAAGCCACCTCCCCTACTCTCGCTTAGTACTTCAAAGGTCCAATATACCTTTACTAAGCTTACCTCTTTTACCAAACGCATCACCCCTTTCATGGGCGAAACCTTCAACAAGACTTGTTCACCCTCCATGAACTTTAAGTCTCTAACCTTTCGATCTGCATACTCCTTTTGCCTACTTTGCGCCGCTAGAAGCTTTTCTTGAATAGATTTCACCTTCTCCATTGAATCCCTCAACAGATCAGTACCCCAAGGTCTAACCTCAAATGCATCAAACCAACCAATGGGATACCTACATCTCCTCCCATACAATGCTTCAAATGGAGCCATGTCAATGCTGGAGTGATAGCTATTATTATATGAAAACTCCGCTAAGGGTAAGAAGTTATCCCAATGACCACCAAATTCTATCACACATGCACGAAGCATATCCTCCAACACTTGAATCGTTCGCTCAGACTGACCATCAGTCTGATGGTGAAACGCAGTACTAAGGTCCAACCTAGTACCTAGTTCCGCATGCAATGTTCTCCAAAACTTAGAAGTAAACTGCGTACCTCTATCTGATATGATGGAAAGTAGAACTACATGCAATCGAACGATTTCTGAGATGTAGATTTTGGCGAACTTCTCTGCATTGTAGGTCACCTTGACCGGAATAAAGTGAGCGGACTTAGTTAATCTGTCCACAATTATCCAAATGGAATCAAACTTACCCAATGTCTTTGGAAGACCAACCACGAAGTCCATTGTAATTCTCCCCCACTTCCATTCAGGAATGGGCATTCTCTGAAGTGTTCCACCGGGCCTCTGGTATTTATACTTTACTTGTTGACAATTTGGACATTTGGCAACAAAATCCACAATGTCACGCTTCATTCTACTCCACCAAAAGTGTTGTTTTAGGTCGCGGTACATCTTGGTTGCACCAGGATGTATAGAGTATCCGGAACTATGAGCCTCGGTAAGAATAGTGTGGATCAAGTCATCAACGCGGGGCACACATACCCTTCCCTTAATCCTCAAAACACCTTCGTCATCAATTATTGCTTCCTTAGCCTCTCCTCGCAACACCATATCCCGGATTCGACTTAGTTTCTCATCATTAAACTGTTTTCCCTTGATCTTGTCAAGAAAAGAAGATCTCGCCTCCACACAAGCCAAAAATCCTCCCTTCTCATTTACGTCTAGCCTGATAAAGTCATTAGCCACGTTTTGGATTTCTCTAGCCAACGGGCGTCTACAAACTTGCAAATGAGCTAGACTTCCCATGCTTCATGCCTTTCTACTTAGGGCGTCTGCCACAACATTAGCCTTTCCCGGATGATACAGAATAGTGATATCGTAGTCCTTCAGTAGTTCCATCCATCTCCTCTGTCTCAAATTCAAATCCTTCTGAGTAAAGACATATTGTAGGCTACGATGATCCGTATAGACTTCACACTTAACCCCATACAAATAGTGTCTCCATTGCTTTAGTGCAAATACTACCCGCGGCAACTCCAAATCATGGGTCGGATAGTTACGTTCATGCACCTTTGATTGCCTCGAAGCATAAGCAATCACATTCTCTCTTGCATTAGCACTGCACCCAAACCCGAATAGGATGCATCACAATAAACGATGAAGTTTTACCCTCTACTGGCAAGGTAAGATTGGTGCAGTAGTCAACAAAGTCTTGAGTTTCTGAAAGCTTTCCTCACACTCATCCGACCATACAAATGGAACATTCTGCTTACTCAAGTTCGTTAACTTGGGAAGCAATAGAAGAGAATCCCTTGACAAATCAGCTAGTAGCTAGCTAAACCAACAAAGCTCCTTAATTCTGACACGTTAGTAGGTCTTACCCAATTCTTCACTGTCTCAATCTTAGATGGATCAACCATCACTCCATCCTTAGAAACCACGTGTCCCAAGAAGGACACTGAATCTAGCCAAAACTCACACTTGGATAATTTGGCATAAAGCTTTTTCTTCCTCAACAACTCTAATACCATTCTCAAATGCTCCTCATGTTCCTTCTTACTCTTTGAGTATATCAGTATATCATCAATAAATACGATCACAAGCTTAAAAATTCCATTCATCAAGCTCATTAAAGCAGCAGGGGCATTCGTAAGACCAAAAGACATCACTACAAATTCGTAATGCCGATACCTGGTTCGAAAAGCAGTCTTTAGCACATCTGTTGCCCGTATTTTCAATTGATGATAACCGGATCTCAAGTCAATTTTAGAGAAGACACAAGCACCTTGTAACTGATCGAACAAGTCATCAATACGAGGAATGGGATACTTGTTCTTAATAGTTACCTTGTTCAACTGCCGGTAGTCTATGCACATCGGAAAACTCCCATCCTTCTTCTTCACAAATAACACCGGAGCACACCACGGAGATGCACTTGGTCTAATGAAGCCTTTGCTAAACAACTCTTGAAGTTGGGCCTTTAACTCTCTTAACTCCGCGGGAGCCATTCTATAAGGGGCTATAGAAATGGGGCGAGTACTCGGTTCCAGATCAATGCAAAAATCGATATCTTTATCCGGTGGCATACCAGGAAGATCTGTAGTGAACACATCCAGAAACTCACGGACTATCGAAACCGACACAATTGAAGGTACTTGAGTAGTGTCATCCCTGAGATGTGCCAAGAAAGATAAACACCCCTTACTAACCATTTTCTTAGCACGAAGAAGAAAGGAGATGATACGAACCAGTGGAAGTGTAGTCGCCCTCCCACACTAACGGATCTGTCCCAGGCTTGGCAACGTCACAGTTTTGGCATTACAATCCAAGATTGCAAAATTTGAGAAAGCCAAGTCATACCCAGAATTACATCGAAGTCAACCATTTCTAGGATAACCAAATCTACATAAGTGTTGCTCCCCACAAAGTCACCAAACAGACCTATATACTTTTTCAACTATCACGACTCACCTACCGGAGTAGAAACACGAATAGTTATGTCAAGTAATTCACAAGGGGTAAATTAAGACCAGTAGCAAATGAAGAAGATACATAAGAAAATGTGGATCCAGGATCAAACAATACAGAAGCCATGCAATCACAAACCGAAAGATACCTGTGATGAGAGCATCAGATGTCTCCGCTTCAGATCTCCCGGGAAAGCGTAACAATAGGCCCCATTACTTGTCTGTCCGTTGCCCCTACCATGTTGTGTTGTAGTGGCTCCAGTTTGCCCATCACCCCGGCCGTTTTGGTGACCACCATTACCTCGACCACCGCGTCCTCCAGAATAACGGCCTCTACCATGACCACCTCTACCTCTGACTATGGGAGGTCTGTGACTCTGCCTTGGACAATACCTCTTAATGTGCCCAGTCTCCCCACATCCATAACACTCTCTGGATTCAAGCATAGGTCTCTCAGAGAAGTGTTGACCGGTCTGAGGTGGACCCCCAACTACAGTCTGTAGTGAAGACTGAATTGGTCGGACTGAGTAACCTCCTGAACCTTGTCCTCTAGAGTAAGAACCATTAAACTCACCTCCCTTTGAAACCTTTTTGATGTCGATGTCATGGTGAAGTCATCTAGCTTCACTCCTTCCACCTCTATCACGAAGTCTACCACTTCTTGGAAGGATTTTGCCGTAGCCGCTACCTGTAAGGACGAAATCCGCAATTCTGACCTCAACCCCTTCACAAAATTGCGAATCCGCTCTTGTGGACTGAAACAAAGTTGGGTGGCATACCTGGATAATGCACGAAACTTAGCCTCATATGCATTAACCGACATCCTACCTTGCTCTAGGCTCAAGAACTCATCTCTTTTCCTATCCCTCAAGGTCCGGGGGATATACTTCTCCATAAAAAAGCTAGAGAATGATGCCCAAGTCATAGGTGGTGCCTCTGTTCGTTGACACTCAACATGTGACCGCCACCACATTTTGGCGTTCCCTTGAAACTGATAAGTCACAAACTCAACACCAAACCGTTCCACGATACCCATCTTGTGTAGTAGCTCATGACAGTCAACCAGAAAATCGTAAGCATCCTCAGATTCGGCACCCTTGAAGACTGGAAGTTTCAATTTCAAGAACTTATTGAAAAGTTCATGCTGATCATTTGTCATTATAGGCCCTGTAGTCAGACGAGGAAACGTGCATATTTCCAATGAGGCATCCATGCGAGGAGCCATAGTAGCTGCATGTTGTACCTCTGGAACCTGAGGTGCTGGTGCAGAAAACACTGGAGGTGTCTGGCCTTGATCAGATAATCCGCTAAGATAAGCAAGAACCTGATTGATCATATCTGGGGTAGGTTGGGGTGGCAGTTCCTCGTTCTGCACTTGTTCATTCTCCCCTTCCTCACCCTCTCTATTCACTTCCTCAGTCGGTGGGGGAGTCACCACCCTAGTACCAGATGGGCTAGGTGCTTGTCCTCTTCCTCTAGAGGACGTCCTCACACGACCTCTACAACGGCCTCTTGCCACTGTTCCTCTCCGAGCTACAGCCCCAGTGGCTGGCTCAGACGCATCTTGTCTTGCCGGTGTTGGTGTTGGCGCAGTCGTTGCTCTAGTTCTAACCATCTGCAAAATAGAGTAAGATGGTTAGAATACCAATTTGTATCACCTACATACCAATTGGATCCATATAGCACGAAAGAAAGAAAGAAAGAATGGAATTTTCCTAAAGTCTTATAGCCTCTCAAAGAAAAGTAAAGGCGTCCCCCTACCGTTCCTAAGACTCTACTAGACTTGTTCTTGTTGTGAGACCAACGAACCTAATGCTCTGATACCAAGATTTTCACGACCCAAAACCGAGCCGCGACTGGCACTCACACTTACCCTACTATGTGAGCGAACCAACCAATCTAAACCTCAACATTTTAATGCGATATCAACATAAGTAATGCGGAAGACTTAAACTCATTAATGAAAAACAATTCCATAACTATTATTATCCCCAAAATCTGGAAGTCATCATCACAAGAACATCTAATGATCAAATTACTAAATTAAGAGTATCTAAGAAAGCAAAACAAGTAAAGAGCTAGTCCATACCGGAAGTTCAAGGCATCAAGACTTGAAGAAGAAGATCCAGTCCAAGCTAGAAGCATTATCTCACCCTGAATTTCCGATGTAGTGAAGACTGGCTAGGGTTGCGGTTGAGTTGAAGACGACGGTACGTTTGCTGCATTCCACGAATACAAAGAAAGAAACATACAAGCAGGGGTCAGTACAAAACACAAGTACTGAGTAGGTATCATCGGCCAACTCAAAATAGAAAACAGTATATATCAGATAACATCATAAAATCAACTACAATACTCAATCTGTAGCAATATCAATTATCATAACCCTTGGTCACAACACCAAGCACATCAATGAGTACTCACGCCTCCCCATCATAGTCATTTGGGAATTAGGTTCATTAGATTGAGTATATTAACATTATTTCAAGATTCATTATCTTTATTCCTCTCGAGTCGGTACGTGACACTCCGCTTCATCTACTATCCCGGTGTCGGAACGTGACACTCCGATCCATATTCTATCCTGGTGCCGGAACGTGGCACTCCGATCCTCATTCTATCCTGGTACCGGAACGTGGCACCCGATCCATATTCTATCCTGGTGTCGGAACGTGACACTCCGATCCACATATACTATCCTGGTACCGGAACGTGGCACCCGATCCATATTCTATCCTGGTGTCGGAACGTGACACTCCGATCCTTATATACTATCCTGGTACCGGAACGTGGCACCCGATCCTCTATTTCTATCCTTGTACCAGAACGTGGCACCCGATCCCCTAATCTCACTACTTTCGTTCATCAAGCCTTCTTTTATTCCAAGGCATCATCATTAACAATGTAGATTAGGGTTTCTTTCAAGATTTAGGATTCAATAGCTTCATCATGCTTATTTTATCACAATTACATAATCACATTCATGCAAGCATACAATTAAGCATATAGAAGGGTTTACAATACTATCAATACATATCATTCTCTATGAAGAGTTTACTACGAATAACATAAAAACCATAACCTACCTCCACCGAAGATTTGGATCAAGCAAGCAATTTCCCAAAGCTTTGTTCTTCTTCTCGTTTCTCCTCTCTCGATCGATCCTCTCTCTCTTCTTGTTCTTTCTGTTTTTCTTATTCAAACCCTCTTTCTTTTACCCTAATTAGCATATAATTAAGTTTAAAAGGTGGCAATAATAACCCAGTAATTCACTCAAGGTTACCTCTTTTAACCCCCAAGAAATTGAGTTATTAATATTAACCCACGAAATTTATAATTATAGTAGATATAGTCCAAAACGCCCCTTTAAAACTTAACCAGAAATCCGCCCAAACTGGGATTACGCAACCTGTGACGGCCCGTCGTGCCTGCGACGGTCCGTCTTGCAGGTCGTCGCAAAGTTCAGAGACTCAATTTCTACTAAAGAATCTGTGACTGTCCGTCACGCGTGTGACGGTTCGTCCTGCCATTCCGTCACGAAGTTCAGAGAGTCGATTTCAGCACCCAAATTTCTAATTTCTAAGTGTTTTGAAACGAGACACCCTCGACGGTCTGTCGTGCCCATGATAGTCCGTCGTGGGGTCCGTCGTCTCAGCCAGTTTTCCAGAAATAAAATCTGCTGCTCAAAAGCGACTAAGCAGGTCGTTACAATCAACCCAACATTTCAGACTCATACAAAGATCAGTTGAACTGCTGCAACCTTTGGTGGTAAGTAAATGATATCATATATAAATATTTTTAGCTATGCAAGAAGGAACAAGCGAATGAACTGGATTTTTTTTTAATCTTCTAAGCACCACAATGCACTTCCTTGCTTGAACTCTTGTTCTTGTGATTGGTTTTTCAGAGAAGGAGATCTTCAGGAATTTTGCATGGTTTACTATTCTTACTTAGTTCTCTATCTGCAAGGTATATGTTAGTTACTATTTAGGGTTTTAATTAATTTGTTTGTTCTTTTTAGTAGTTTCATTTGGATTTCTGATTATCCTATATGCATGCAAATGAATTGTGATTTGTGCATACATCCTTGAAGATACATAAGTGAAATAAAGTTTAGTTATATCATCATGTTCTTTAGATGATATCATTGCAGTGGTGTGGCAGTAGTTCTTGGATGATAATGATTAAAGTGGTGTT
>JAKWJD010001763.1:56872659-56878787 GCA_027705065.1 Solanum peruvianum
ACTTTTTAAGAGAATGGGCACTTTATTTTTTCGTCATCAATTCTTTTTTGTTTGATAAAATATGTTATTTTGAACTCATTGCATCAAGTGGGTTTCAGTGAAACAACTTCTGAAAAAAAGAATTTGAGTGGATCAGTTTGTGACTCTCAACTAAAAACTCTTTTTCAGGTTGTGCATCTGAAGGTAAGTGGTGAAACTACAAGCCAGCAGATTGAAAAACAGAAGGCTGACAACCTCAACTCAAGAAAATATCAGCTTGCTTCTTTTTATTGTCTCTATATTCTAAAAGAGAATACATATTAATGTTCTTAATGCACCTCCTTCAAATTTATATTGCACCAACTAGTATACATGTGGTAGTTCTACAGTATAATTTTTATAATATTACTTCTAGGTACTTATTGTCAAAAATAATTACATCATAAGTAATTTCTAATAACATTTCTTATTTTGAATTTCGTTACATGAATTACTCTCCAGATGTTTCAATTTAAACATAGGTTAAAGAAGTGACGTTTCTTTGCCAACAACCAACTTTTCTTTTTGAATAAGGAAATATTCTTCCTCCATGTCCAGTCAGAAGTGATGGATCTTATCAGGAGGGTGATGAAAATGATAAGTGTGATAACGAGAGTGAGGGTGATGATAATGATAAGTCTGCTAAGGAGAATGAGGGTGGTGAGGACAAGTTTTATCAATTTAACATGTTAGACTTCGATATTTTTGGAATTGTTTGATCATCTTTTAGTTTATTTTGAAGTTGTATAAAGTTTTCTTTGACATATTCTAATGTATATGTTGAACATAATGTGTTTTAGTTGGATGAAGTTTATTTTAAAATAGCCTATTTAAAATTTTTGGGTTGGATGATGTCTATATTGAAATAGCTTATTTGGAATTGCTTGGATTGTTTTGATATAAATATACAGGTGGGATACTAAAATTTGCAGCAAAATGCTGCTAATTTTGTAGTAGAAATATGACCTCAGGAGGTCGGAATCTAAAAAATATGAAATAAAAATACCAACCTTCGGAGGTCGAAATCTCAAATATAACAAATAAAAATACCGACATCTGGAGGTAAGAATCTAAAAAAATTGAAAATAAGGATACCAACCTCCTGAGGTCAAAACATCAAACTAAAAAATATGACGACCTCCGAGGTCAAAATTTAAAAATTAAGAAAATACCGACATTCGGAGTTTGCTATTCAAAAATTTCAGAATTAAATATTTTTACCTCAGGATGACGGAAATAATAATAATAAAATAATAATATATATGAAAGTGACCTCAGGAAGTCGAAAAATAAAATGAAGAATTTTACCGACTTAAATTAAAACTGACCTTGAGAGGTTAGTAAATACCAACCTGTAGAAGTCAGAATTTTTCCGGCCTAAGTTGGGAATAACTTTTTGAACTGTATTTCAGGGAATACAAACCTCCGGAGGTCGGTATATTATTTTTTAGTAGTGGACGTACACTTAGGGTCATAGTGGTGGTTGTCGGTAAATGAAATTCACACAGTATTATATTACTTTATTATAGAGTTAACTGAGTTGTTGTTGTATTTCTTTAATACATTGAGCTATAACCTACTATTTTAAATGATTTGTATAAATGTAACGACCTGTTTAGTCATTTTGAGCAGCAGATTTTATTTCTGGAAAAACTGGCTGAGACGACGGACCCAACGACGGACCGTCATGGGCACGACGGACCGTCAAGGGTGTCTCGTTTCAAAACACATAGAAATTATGAAATTTTGGTACTGAAATCGACTCTCTGAACTTCGTGACGACATGGCAGGACGGACCGTCACAGGCGTGACGGACCGTCACAGACTCTTTGGTGGAAATTGAGTCTCTGAACTTTGCGACGACCTGCAGGACGGACCGTCACAGGCACGACGGGCCGTCACAGGTTGCGTAATCCCAGTCTGGGTTGGATTTCTTTAAATGTTTTAAGGGGCGTTTTGGACTATTCCTTCTTTAATTATAAAGTTAGAGGGTTAATATTAATAAGTCTAATTACTTGGGGGTTAAAAGAGGTAACCTTAAGTTAATTAGTGGGTTATTATTGCCATCTTTTATTCTTAATTATATGCTAATTAGGGTAAAAGAAAGAGGGTTTTGAATAAGAAAAATAGAAAGAACAAGAGAGAGAGAGAGAGGATCGATCGAACGAGGAGGAGAGAAAACAGAGCTTGGGAAATTGCTTGTTGATCACTAATCTTCGGTGGAGGTAGGTTATGGTTTTCACAATATTCGTAGTGAACTCTTAATAGCGAATGATATATATTGATAGTACTGTATAACCCTGTTATGTGCATAATTGTATGCTTGTATGAATGTGATTATATAATTGTGATTATATGAGCATGATGAAGTTATTGAATCCCAAATCTTGAAAAACCCTAATCTCTTCGTTAATGATGATGCATTGGTAATAAAGAAGGCTTGATAACTAAAGTAATGAGATTGATGATGCCTTAGTATAAGAAAAGGCTTGATGAACTAAAGTAATGAGAATGATGATGCCTTGGTATAAGAGAAGGCTTGATGAATTGATAGAATGAGATTAGGGGATCGGAGTGTCACGTTCCGACACATAGAATTAGGGGATCTGGTGTCACGAACCGACACGTAGATTTAGGGGATCGGGTGTCACGAACCGACACGTAGATTTAAGGGATCGGGTGTCATGAACCGACACGTAGATTTAGGGGATCGGAGTGTCACGTTCCGACACATAGTAGTAGGGGATCGGAGTGTCACGTTCCGACACATAGTAGTAGGGGATCGGAGTGTCACGTTCCGACACATAGTAGTAGGGGATCGGAGTGTCACGTACCGACACAAGAGGAATAAAGATAATGAATCTTGAAAGATGCTAATATACTCAATCTAATGAATCTAATCTCCAAATGAGTATGGTATTGAGGCTTGAGTCCTCATGTGTGAACTTGACGGTAATTGTTAATGATATAGTACTCGTTGTTGCTACATGTTGAGCATCATAGTTGATTTTACAATATTACTTGATATATATATTGTCTTCTATTTTGAGTTGGCCGATGATATCTACTCAGTACCCGTGTTTTGTACTGACCCCCTACTTTTATGTTTTCTTCCTTGTTATTTGTGGAGTGTAGCAAACGTGCCGTCGTCTTCAACCCAATAGTAATTCTAGCCAGTCTTCGTCACACCAGATCTTCAGGGTGAGCTAATGCTTCTAGCTTGGACTGGACTTTCTTCCTCATGTCTTGATTCCTTGAAGTTCCGGCATGGACTAGCTTTTACTTACTTTAGCTTTTAGAATACTCTTAGTTTAGTCATTTGATCATACAAGTTCTTGTGGTTATGACTTCCTGATTTTGGGGAATAATAGATGTTGAATTTTAATAGTTATTGAATTGGTTTTTATTAATGAGTTTAAGTCTTCCGCATTATTTTCTGTTGATATACATTGAAATGTTAAGGGTTAGATTGGTTGGTTCGCTCACATAGGAGGGTAAATGTGGGTGCCAGTCGCGGCTCGGTTTTGGGTCGTGACAAACTTGGTAACAGAGCATTAGATTTGTTGGTCTCATCACACAAGAACGAGTCTAGTAGAGTCTTAAGGAACGGTAGAGGGACGCCTTTACTTTTCTTTGAGAGGCTATAAGACTTTAGGAAAATTCCATTCTTTCTTTCTTTCTTTCGTTTTATTACATGGATCCAATTGGTATCTAGGTGATACAAATTGGTATCTGACCATCTTCATTCTATTTTGCAGATGGTTAGAACTAGAGCAACGACTGCACCAACACAAACACCGGCAAGACAAGAAACGTCTGAGCCAGCCACTGGGGCTGTAGCTTGAAGAGGAGTAACGGCGAGAGGCCGTGGAAGAGGTCGTGGGAAGACGTCCTCTAGAGGAAGAGGACAAGCACCTAGCCCATATGGTACTAGGGCGGTGACTCCTCCACCGACTGAGGAAGTGATAACAGAGGGTGAGGAAGGGGAGAATGAACAAGTGCAGAACGAGGAACTGCCACCCCAACCTATCCCTGAGATGGTCAATCAGGTTCTTGCTTATCTTAGCGGGTTATCTGATCAAGGCCAGACACCTCCAGTGTTTTCTGCACCAGCACCTCAGGTTCGAGAGGTACAACATGCGGCTACTATGGCTCCCAGCATACATGCCTCATTGGAAATAGGCACGTTTCCTCGTCTGACTACAGGGCCTATAAGGACAAATGATCAGCATGAACTTTTCAGTAAGTTCTTCAAATTGAAACCTCCAGTCTTCAAGTGTGCTGAATCTGAGGATGCTTACGATTTTCTTGTTGACTGTCATGAGCTACTACACAAGATGGGTATAGTAGAATGGTTTGGTGTTGAGTTCGTGAGTTATCAGTTTCAAGGAAATGCCAAAATGTGGTGGCGGTCACATGTTGAGTGTCAACCAACAGAGGCACCACCTATGACTTGGGCATCATTCTCTAGCTTGTTTATGGAGAAGTATATCCCCCGGACTTTGAGAGATAGGAAAAGAGATGAGTTCTTGAGCCTAGAGCAAGGTAGGATGTCGGTTAATGCATATGAGGCTAAGTTTCGTGCATTATCCAGGTATGCCACCCAACTTTGTTTCAGTCCACAAGAGCGGATTCGCCGTTTTGTGAAGGGGTTGAGGTCAGAATTGCGGATTTCGGCCCTACAGGTAGCGGCTACGGCAAAATCCTTCCAAGAAGTGGTAGACTTCGTGATAGAGGTGGAAGGAGTGAAGCCAGATGACTTCACCACGACATCGACATCAAAAAGGTTTCGAAAGGGAGGTGAGTTTAATGGTTCTTACTCTAGAGGACAGGGTTCAGGAGGTTCTTGAGTCCGACCAATTCAGTCTTCACTACCGACTATAGTTGGGGGTCCACCTCAGACCGATCAACAATTCTCTGGATCTCTTTGTGATCGTATTTATTGATGATATACTGATATACTCAAAGAGTAAGAAGGAACATGAGGAGCATTTGAGAATGGTATTAGAGTTGTTGAGGAAGAAAAAGCTTTATGCCAAATTCTCCAAGTGTGAGTTTTGGCTAGATTCAATGTCCTTCTTGGGACATGTGGTTTCTAAGGATGGAGTGATGGTGGATCCATCTAAGATTAAGAGAGTGAAGAATTGGGTAAGACCTACTAACGTGTCAGAAATAAGGAGCTTTGTTGGTTTAGCTAGCTACTACCGCTGATTTGTCAAGGGATTCTCTTCTATTGCTTCCCAATAACGAACTTGACTAAGCAGAATATTCCATTGTATGGTCGGATGAGTATGAGGAAAGCTTTCAGAAACTCAAGACTTTGTTGACTACTGCACCAATTCTTACCTTGCCAGTAGAGGGTAAGAACTTCATCGTTTATTGTGATGCATCCTATTCGGGTTTAGGTGCAGTGCTAATGCAAGAGAGGAATGTGATTGCTTATGCTTCGAGACCATTAAAGGTGCATGACCGTAACTATCCGACCCATGATTTGGAGTTGGCCGCGGTAGTATTTGCACTAATGCAATGGAGACACTATTTGTATGGGGTTAAGTGTGAAGTCTATACGGATCATCGTAGCCTAAAGTATGTCTTTACTCAGAAGGATTTGAATTTGAGACAGAGGAGATGGATGGAACTACTGAAGGACTACGATATCACTATTCTGTATCATCCGGGAAAGGCTAATGTTGTGGCAGACGCCTTAAGTAGAAAGGCAGGAAGCATGGGAAGTCTAGCTCATTTGCAAGTTTCTAGACGCCCGTTGGCTAGAGAAATCCAAAACTTGGCTAATGACTTTATGAGGCTAGAAGTAAATGAGAAGGGAGGATTTTTGCTTGTGTGCAGGCGAGATCTCTTTTCTTGACAAGATCAAGGGAAAACAGTTTGATGATGAGAAACTAAGTCGAATCTAGGATATGGTGTTGCGAGGAGAGGCTAAGGAAGCAATAATTGATGACGAAGGTGTTTTGAGGATTAAGGGAAGGGTATGTGTGCCCCGTGTTGATTACTTGATCCACACTATTCTTACAGAGGCTCATAGTTCCGGATACTCTATACATCCTGGTGCAACCAAGATGTACCGCGACCTAAAACAACTTTTGGTGGAG
>JAKWJD010001763.1:56878887-56961508 GCA_027705065.1 Solanum peruvianum
AAAAGCTAGTCCATGCAGGGAATTCAAGGCATCAAGACTTGAAGAAGAAGATCCAGTCCAAGCTAGAAGCATTAGCTCACCCTGAAGATCCGGTGTGACGAAGACTGGCTAGAATTACTTTTGAGTTGAAGACGACGGCCCGTTTGCTGCACTCCACAAATAACAAAGAAGAAAACATAAAAGTAGGGGGGTCAGTACAAAGCACGGGTACTGAGTAGATATCATCGGCCAACTCAAAATAGAAGACAATATATATCAAGTAACATTATAAAAAAACTATAATACTCAACATGTAGCAACAAGAAGTACTATAATCATCAATAAGTACTACCAAGTTCATCCATGAGGACTCAAGCCTCAATACCATACTCGTTTTGGGAATTAAGTTCATTAGATTGAGTATATTATTCATCTTTCAAGATTCATTATCTTTCTTCTCTTCTTTGTGTCGGTACGTGACACTCCGCTCCATATACTATCCTGGTGTCGGAACGTGACACTCTCGATCCATATTCTATCCTGGTGCCGGAACATGGCACTCCGATCCTTATTCTATCCTGGTACCGGAACGTGGCACCCGATCCATATACTATCCTGGTGTCGGAACGTGACACTCCAATCCATATTCTATCCTGGTGCCGGAACGTGGCACTCCGATCCTCATTCTCTCCTGGTACCGGACGTGGCACCCGATCCATATACTATCCTGGTGTCGGAACGTGACACTCCGATCCATATTCTATCCTGGTGCCGGAACGTGGCACCCGATCCCCTAATTCATCAAGCCTTCTTTTAAACTAAGGCATCATCAATCTCATTATATAATTTATCAAGCCTTCTTTTATACTAAGGCATCATCATTAACAAGTGAATTAGGGTTTCTTTCAAGATTTAGGATTCAATAGCTTCATCATGCTTATTTTATCACAATTTCATAATCACAATCATGCAAGCATACAATTAAGCATATAGAAGGGTTTACAATACTACAAACACATATCATTCGCTATTAAGAGTTTACTATAAGATAGCATAAACCATAACCTACCTCCACCGAAGATTTGAAATCAACAAGCAATTTCCCAAGCTTTGTTTTCTCTCTCTCCTCGTTCGATCGACCCTTTCTCTCTCTCTGCTCTTTCTCTTTTTCTTATTCAAACCCTCTTTCTTTTACCCTAATTAACATATAATTAAGTATAAAAGATGATAATAATAACCCACTAATTTACTTAAGGCTGCCTCTTTTAACCCCCAAGTTATTAGACTTATTAATATTATCTCTCAAACATTATAATTAAGGACGGAATAGTCCAAAACGTCCCTTAAAACGTGCAATGAAATCCGACTCTGACTGGGATTACGCAACCTGTGACGGCCCGTCGTGACTGCGACGGTCCGTCATGCAGGTCGTCGTAAAGACCAGAAACTCCATTTTCCACTAAGGAGTCTGTGACGGTCCGTCCTGCACTTCCGTCACGACGTTCAGAGAGTTGTTTCCTGTACCAAATTCTCAAGAGTTGAAGTGTTTTGCAACGGAGCTCACGACGGTTCGTCGTAGCTGTGACGGCCCGTCCTGCAGGTCCGTCACAGATTACAGAGAGTCGATTTTAATGCTCAATTTTCTGAATTCTAAGTGTTCTGGAACGAGACACCCTCGACGGTCCATCGTGCCCACGACGGTCCGTCGTGGTGTCCATCGTCTCGGCCAGTTTTTCTAGAAAAAAAATTTGCTGCTCAAAACGACTAAACAGGTCGTTACAATAGATACCAATTTACCCATCGTTCGTCCTCGAACGATCAAAAGAAGAAAAGCAAGGGCGAAAAGAAGTTCCTGAATCTGTAAACAGATGTGGGTATTTTTCTTGCATATCTTCCTCCTTCTCCCAAGTAGCCTCTTCAACCGGTCGATTCTTCCATTGAACTTTGATGGATGCAATCTCCCTCGACCTCAACTTGCGAACTTCTCTATCGAAAATAGCAACGGGTTCCTCTTCATAAGTCAAATTCTCATCAAGCAGAACAGAATCCCAACGGATGATGTAGTTTCCATCCCCATGTACCTTTTCAACATGGACACATGAAATACGGATGCACTCCGGACAGCCCTGGAGGCAAGGCTAATTCATAAGCCACCTCCCCTACTCGCTTTAGTACTTCAAATGGTCCGATATACCTTGGACTTAGCTTACCCCTTTTTCCAAACCGCATCACCCCTTTCATGGGAGAAACCTTCAACAAGACTTGTTCACCCTCCATGAACTCCAAGTCTCTAACCTTTCGGTCCGCATATTCCTTTTGTCTACTTTGAGCCGCAATAAGCTTTCCTTGAATGCACTTCACCTTATCTAAGGAATCCCTCAGCAGATCAGTACCCCAAGGTCTGACCTCAAATGCATCAAACCAACCAATGGGAGACCTACACCTCCTCCCATACAATGCTTCAAATGGAGCCATGTCAATACTGGAGTGATAGCTATTATTGTATGAAAACTCTGCCAAGGGTAAGAAGTTATCCCAATGGCCACCAAATTCTATCACACATGCACGAAGCATATCCTCCAACACTTGAATCGTTCGCTCAGACTGACCATCGGTCTGAGGATGAAATGCAGTACAAGGTCCAATCTAGTACCTAATTCAGCATGCAATGTTCTCCAAAACTTAGAAGTAAACTGCGTACCTCTATCTGATATGATGGAGAGTGGAACCCATGTAATCGAACAATCTCTGAGATGTAGATCTTGGCTAACTTCTCTGCATTGTAGGTCACCTTGACCGGAATGAAGTGAGCGGACTTAGTTAATATATCCACAATTACCCAAATGGAATAAAATTTACCCAATGTCTTTGGAAGACTAACGACAAAGTCCATTGCAATTCTCTCCCACTTCCATTCAGGAATGCGCATTCTCTGAAGTGTTCCTCCTGGCCTCTGGTGTTCATACTTTACTTGTTGACAATTTGGACATTTGGCAACAAAATCCACAATGTCACGCTTCATTCTGCTCCACCAAAAGTGTTGTTTTAGGTCGCGGTACATCTTGGTTGCACCAGGATGTATAGAGTATCCGGAACTATGAGCCTCTATCAGAATAGTGGTGATCAAATCATCGATGCGGGGTACACATACGCTTCCCTTAATCCTCAAAACACCTTCCTCATCGATTGTTGCTTCTTTAGCCTCTCCTTGCAACACTTTATTTCGAATTCGACCTAGTTTCCCATCATCAAACTGTCTTCCCTTGATCTTGTCAAGAAAAGAAGATCTTGACTCTACACAAGCTAACAATCCTCCCTTCTCATTTATTTCAATCCTCATAAGGTCATTAGCCAGAATCTGCACCTCTCTAGCCAATGGGCGTCTAGAAACTTGCAAATGAGCTAGACTACCCATGCTTCCGGCCTTTCTACTTAAAGAATCCGCCACAACATTCGCTTTTCCCGGATGATACAAGATAGTTATGTCGTAGTCCTTCAGTAGTTCCATCCATCTCCTCTGTCTCAAGTTCAAATCTTTTTGAGTAAAGACGTACTGTAGGCTACGATGATCCGTATAGACCTCACACTTAACCCCATACAAATAGTGTCTCCATTGCATTAGTGCAAATACTACCGCGGCCAACTCCAAATCATGGGTGGGATAGTTACGTTCATGCACCTTTAATTGCCTCGAAGCATAAGCAATCACATTCTTCTCTTGCATTAGCACTGCACCCAACCCAGAATAGGATGCATCACAATAAACAATGAAGTTCTTACCCTCTACTGGCAAGGTAAGAATTGGTGCAGTGGTCAACAAGGTCTTGAGTTTCTGAAAGCTTTTCTCACACTCATCCGACCATACAAATGGGACATTCTGCTTAGTCAAGTTCGTTAGTTGGGAAGCAATAGAAGAGAATCCCTTGACAAATCGGCGGTAGTAGCTAGCTAAACCAACAAAACTCCTTATTTCTGACACGTTTGTAGGTCTCACCCAATTCTTCACTGTCTCAATCTTAGAGGGATCCACCATCACTCCATCCTTAGAAACCACGTGTCCCAAGAAGGACACTGAATCTAGCCAAAACTCACACTTGGAGAATTTGGCATAAAGATTCTTCTTCCTCAAAAACTCTAACACCATTCTCAAATGTTCCTCATGTTCCTTCTTACTTTTAGAGTATACTAGTATATCATCAATAAACACGATCACAAAGAGGTCCAAATATGGCTTGAAAATCCCGTTCATCAAGCTCATGAAAGCAGCAGGGGCATTCGTAAGACCAAAAGACATTACCACAAATTCATAATGCCCATACCTAGTTCGAAAAGCAGTCTTTGGCACATCCGTTGCTTGTATTTTCAATTGGTGATAACCGGATCTAAAGTCAATTTTTGAGAAGACACAAGCACCTTGTAACTGATCGAACAAGTCATCAATGCGAGGAATGGAATACTTGTTCTTGATAGTTACCTTGTTCAGTTGTCTATTGTCTATGCACATCCGAAAACTCCCATTCTTCTTCTTCACAAACAAAACCGGAGCACCCCAAGGAGATGCACTTGGTCTAATGAAGCCTTTTCTCAACAACTCTTGAAGTTGTGCCTTTAACTCTCTTAACTCCGCGGGAGCCATTCTATAAGGGGGTATAGAAATGGGGCGAGTACCCGGTTCAAGATCAATACAGAAGTCAATATCCCTATCCGGTGGCATACCAGGAAGATCTGCAGGGAACACATCCAAAAACTCACGGACTACCGAAACCGACTCAATCGAAGGTACTTGGGTCGTGTCATCCCTGAGATGTGCCAAGAAAGATAAGCAACCCTTACTAACCATCTTCTTAGCACGAAGAAAGGAGACGATACGAACCGGATTGGAAGTGTAGTCGCCCTCCCACACTAACGGGTCTGTCCCAGGCTTGGCTAACGTCACAGTTTTAGCATTACAATCCAAGATCGCAATAGTCGGAGAAAGCCAAGTCATACCCAGAATTACATCAAAGTCAACCATTTCTAAGATAACCAAATCTACATAAGTGTTACTCCCCACAAAAGTCACCAAACAAGACCTATACACCTTTTCGACTATCACAGTCTCACCCACCGGAGTAGAAACACGAATAGGCATGTCAAGTAATTCACAATGTAAATTTAGACCATTAGCAAATGACGAAGATACATAAGAAAATGTGGATCCAGGATCAAACAATACAGAAGCCATGCAATCACAAACCAAAAGATTACCTATGATGACAGCATCTGATGTCTCCGCTTCAGATCTCCCAGGGAAAGCGTAACAATGAGCCCTATCACCCTTCTGTCCATTGCCCCTACCAGGTTGAACCGTAGTGGCTCCAATTTTCCCATCACCTCGGCCGTTTTGGTGACCACCATTGCCTCGACCACCACGTCCTCCAGAAAAACGGCCTCTACCATGACCACCTCTACCCTTGACTATGGGAGGTCTGTAACTCTGTTTTGGGCAGTACCTCTTAATGTGCCCAGTCTCCCCACATCCATAACATTCTCTGGGTTCAAGCATTGGTCTCTCAGAGAAGTGTTGACCGGTCTGAGGTGGACCCCCAACTACAGTCTGTAGTAAAGACTGAACGGGTCGAATTGAGTAACCTCCGGAACCCTGTCCTCTAGTGTAAGAACCATTAAACTCACCTTTCTTTCGAAACCTCTTTGATGTCGATGTCGTGGTGAAGTCATCTGGCTTCACTCCTTCCACCTCTATCACGAAGTCTACCACCTCCTGGAAGGATTTTGCCGTTGCCGCTATCTGTAAGGCCGAAATCTGCAATTCTGACCTCAACCCCTTCACAAACCAGCGAATCCGCTCTTGGGGACTGAAACAGAGTTGAGTGGCATACCTGGATAATGCACGAAACTTAGCCTCATATGCATTAACCGACATTCTACCTTGCTCTAGACTCAAGAACTCATCTCTTTTTCTATCTCTCAAAGTCCTTGGGATATACTTTTCCATAAACAGGCTAGAGAATGAGGCCCAAGTCATAGGCGGTGCCTCTGTTGGTTGACACTCAACATGTGACCGCCACCACATTTTGGCGTTCCCTTGAAGCTGATAACTCACGAACTCAACACCGAACCGCTCCACTATACCCATCTTGTGTAGTAGCTCATGACAATCAACCAGAAAATCGTAGGCATCCTCAGATTCAGCACCGTTGAAGACTGGAGGTTTCAATTTCAAGAACTTACTGAAAAGTTCATGCTGATCATTTGTCATTATAGGCCCAGTAGTCAGACGTGGAAACGTGCCTATGTCCAATGAGGCATCCATATGAGGAGCCATAGTAGCCGCATGTCGTATCTCTGAAACCGGAGGTGTTGGCGCAGAAACCACTGGAGGTGCCTGACCCTGATCAGATAACCCACTAAGATAAGCAAGAACCTGATTGATCATCTCTGGGGTAGGTTGGGGTGGCAATTCCTCATTTTGCACTTGTTCACTCTCCCCTTCCTCACCCTCTCTTATCACTTCCTCAGTCGGTGGAGGAGTCACCGCCCTAGTACCAGATGGGCTAGGTGCTTGTCCTCTTCCTCTAGAGGACGTCCTCCCACGACCTCTACCACGGCCTCTTGCCACTGATCCCCCTCGAGCTACAGCCCCAGTGGCTGGCTCGGACGCATCCTGTATTGCCGTTGTCGCTGTTGGCGCGGTCGTTGCTCTAGTTCTAACCATCTGCGAAAATAGAGTGAAGATGGTCAGATACGAATTCGTATTGCCTAGATACCAATTGGACTCAAGTAGTAGCACGAAATAAAGAAAGAAAGAATGGAATTTTCCTAAAGTCTTATAGCCTCTCAAGAAAAGTAAAGGCATCCCCCTACCGTTCCTTAAGACTCTACTAGACTCGTTCTTATGTGATGAGACCAACGAACCTAATGCTCTGATACCAAGTTTGTCACGACCCAAAACCGAGCCGCGACTGGCACCCACATGTACCCTCCTATGTGAGCGAACCAACCAATCTAACCTTTAACATTTAATACAATATCAACAAAAGTAATGCGGAATACTTAAACTCATTAATAAAAACCAATTCAATAACTATTAAAATTCAACATCTATTATTTCCCCAAAATCTGGAAGTCATCACCACAAGAACATCTATAATCAAATGACTAAACTAAGAGTATTCTAAAAACTAAAATAAGTAAAAGCTAGTCCTTGCCGGGAATTCAAGGCATCAAGACTTGAAGAAGAAGATCCAGTCCAAGCTAGAAGCATTAGCTCACCCTGAAGATCCGGTGTGACGAAGACTGGCTAGAATTACTGTTGAGTTGAAGACGACGGCCCGTTTGCTGCACTCCACAAATAACAAAGAATAAAACATAAAAGTAGGGGGGTCAGTACAAAGCACGGGTACTGAGTAGATATCATCGGCCAACTCAAAATAGAAGACAATATATATCAAGTAACATTATAAAACAACTATAATACTCAACATGTAGCAACAACAAGTACTATAATCATCAATAAGTACTACCAAGTTCATCCATGAGGACTCAAGCCTCAATACCATACTCGTTTTGGGAATTAGGTTCATTAGATTGAGTATATTATTCATCTTTCAAGATTCATTGTCTTTCTTCCTCTTGTGTCGGTACGTGACACACCGCTCCATATACTATCCTGGTGTCGGAACGTGACACTCTGATCCATATTCTATCCTGGTGCCGGAACGTGGCACTCCGATCCTCATTCTATCCTGGTACCGGAACGTGGCACCCGATCCATATACTATCCTGGTGTCGGAACGTGACACTCCGATCCATATTCTATCCTGGTGCCGGAACGTGGCACTCCGATCCTCATTCTATCCTGGTACCGGAACGTGGCACACGATCCATATACTATCCTGGTGTCGGAACGTGACACTCCGATCCATATTCTATCCTGGTGCCGGAACGTGGCACCCGATCCCCTAATTCATCAACACTTCTTTTGTACTAAGGCATCATCAATCTCATTATTTAATTTATCAAGCCTTCTTTTATACTAAGGCATCATCATTAACAAGTGAATTAGGGTTTCTTTCAAGATTTAGGATTCAATAGCTTCATCATGCTTATTTTATCACAATATCATAATCACAATCATGCAAGCATACAATTAAGCATATAGAAGGGTTTACAATACTACCAACACATATCATTCGCTATTAAGAGTTTACTATAAGATAGCATAAACCATAACCTACCTCCACCGAAGATTTCGAATCAATAAGCAATTTCCCAAGCTTTGTTTTCTCTCTTCCTCGTTCGATCGACCCTTTCTCTCTCTCTGCTCTTTCTCTTTTTCTTATTCAAACCCTCTTTCTTTTACCGTAATTAACATATAATTAAGTATAAAAGATGATAATAATAACCCACTAATTTTCTTAAGGTTACCTCTTTTAACCCCCAAGTAATTAGACTTATTAATAATATCTCTCTAACTTTATAATTAAGGAAGGAATAGTCCAAAACGTCCCTTAAAATGTGTAAAGAAATTCGACTCTGACTGGGATTACGCAACCTGTGACGGCCCGTCGTGACTGCGACGGTCCGTCATGCAGGTCGTCGTAAAGACCAGAAACTCCATTTTCCACTAAGGAGTCTGTGACGGTCCGTCCTGCACTTCCGTCACGACGTTCAGAGAGTCGTTTCCTGTACCAAATTCTCAAGAGTTGAAGTGTTTTGCAACAGGAGCTCACGACGGTTCGTCGTAGCTGTGACGGCTCGTCCTGCAGGTCCGTCACAGATTACAGAGAGTCGATTTTAATGCTCAATTTTTAGAATTCTAAGTGTTCTGGAACGAGACACCCTCGACGGTCCGTCGTGCCTACGACGGTCCGTCATGCCTACGACGGTCCGTCATGGTGTCCGTCGTCTCGGCCAGTTTTTCCAGAAATAAAATCTGCTGCTCAAAACGACTAAACAGGTCGTTATACTTTCCTATAATGGCAAATTCTCTATACAAGCATTTAAGTGAATAAGTTAACTTACGTTCATATCTCATATGTGATGTAATGCCATACTAAATTTTCTATTTTTTTACTTTCTTTGCACAAGGTGAATAATTTCATTAATGTTTTAGTCAATAGGCATTTGAATACAAGAAGTATCCAAAAGGAAAACGTATAAATATATGGTGTTACGAAAATCACCTAATTTTCTACACAACATGAGACATCATGGTTACACCAAGAGAAAATAATGGATAGGAGGATTATCCTCAACATAATAAAATTCATCATCTCTATACCTTCAAATGTTCTCTCCACTTTTTCGTACTTAAAACTCTTAATCTAAAAACTTATTATAATACTACTCCCTCTGTCCGGTATTGTTTGTCATTGTTTCTATTTATAGAGTCAAACTTTAAGAACTTTGACTAACATTTTAAGATGTATTTTTTCATCATATTGATAGGCAAAACAAAATGCAATTTGTAGTACTTTTCATATATTTTTTGAATATCTATATTGTTTGTTTAAAATATCAAATTAACGTAAATTTAACTTTGAAAATTAGTCAAATGACTTTCGAAAAATGCAATATGAAAGATAAAAGTTGACCGAGAGAGTATTTTATAAAATGCTTTTTAACAACTTAATTTGACTGTGCTGGTCATAGTATGCCATTTTTTGTATGATTGTCGACTATTCTCTTTTTATTTAGCTATCACCAAATTTGAAACTACAGTTTTTTCTCTGGAGAAAATTGGTAAGCCTAAATTTACTTAATGCCACTATCAACTAGGTTTACCAAGATAAGTCCTCCATACTTGAGAAGATCATTTGAGATTACTAGAATCAACTTCTATCCGTTGAACTAGCAAGAGAAATATTGAAGGTAACAACATCTTGAATCCCATATGAGAAAG
This sequence comes from Solanum peruvianum, assembly GCA_027705065.1. Lineage (NCBI taxonomy): Eukaryota > Viridiplantae > Streptophyta > Magnoliopsida > Solanales > Solanaceae > Solanum > Solanum peruvianum. The sequence continues at coordinate 56,888,771 of JAKWJD010001763.1, forward strand.
CTACAAATATGTTTACTCTTTAAACAACACAACCACAAAATTACATCTAAGTTATTCAATGATTACTTTGCTAATCTAACATAGATAAACATATTAACATGTAAATCCGATTGCAAAAGCATAGGTCCATGTCTAAAAATTGACGGGGGTGTACAACTGTTTCTTAAACAATGTTCACCAAATTGAGGAACAATGACTAAGAAATTTAACAAGAATGCCAGAAAGAGGAATAGGGGAGAGAAACGTTGAAAGAAGCTAGACAAACATCCAAACATCCATTTTGTTGTAGAATTTGGTAAAAGTATTATTAAATAAGATCTACAGAGGATCATTAGCACGGACTCATTAATCATGCTTGCATATTTTGGAAATTTTAAAGATTCAAATTCAAGGTCAACTTTAATTTGTTATAAAAAATATTATTCTTCAATTAGGTTCCTATACCATGAAGTTAAGTGTAGTAATTGGACTCTTTGTCTCGCTTAAGCTGAATTTCAGTACAGCCACCAAGGCAATAATTATCACTAAAGCCTATAATTTATCAAACATGACTCTATGCTAAAACGGTCATACTACTAAAGCTTGTAACTTATCATGCATGACTTTTAAGTCAAGACAAAAACTTACCAATTTATTATTGGCACTACACTCGAACTAAAAGCTTAAAATCAATTCAACATGTTATTATCGCATATAGAAACGGTGAACTCAAGAGTCTCTACAGCCCATTATAACAAAGCATGTGCATGTTTCATGCTTTTGAGACATTCACGGAAAAAAATAAAATTTCCTTTATTTCCTTTTCGTTTTTTTGTTTTTATCCTTTCCTCTTTGATTGACATACCTTCTTATTTTTTGGTGGTTTCAAAACATATTCACTTATGGTGACGATAACTAGAAAATTGTACCTCATTGTTGAACATAAAACATTATGATTTTAGAGATAGTAGATAAACAAAAAATACAGATGGATCTTACTCAAGGAACAACATGAACTTAAACATAACTCAACACCAATATGTACGTCATGAGATGAGGATTTTCCAAACTAGTTCATTTTTGTACCAATAGGACACTTAATAAACACCAAAAGTTTGATATTATGTTTTCTTTTCCTTTTAAAAAATCAATAATAATGGAACCACAATTAGCTTATGCATATTTTATTACTAAAATTCATATTATGATATTAAAGAAATATCAAACATATTATATTCAAAGTGGAATTCTATATAGAAGTTGATGGTTTTGTATTGATGTATAATTTGTAAAAATGTTTTTCCATAATCTAGAAGATTACTCAACATTTGAGAGCCACCACAACTAAACGCCTTAGATTCTTAACAAAACATATGACTTCCAATTTAATTTGGTTCTATGGTAATGAAAATACACACTTGGATTCTTGAATTGAAAACATCAAGTTTACTCGAAAGAACGAATGACTAAAACTACTTTAAGCATTAACGAAATGAAATTGTATGCACGTACATGTGTTTTGAAAGAACTATTTAAGGTGCGATTAAGCTCTAAAGTTGAGCGAAAAACAAGTTAAGCGCCACATTTTGCTTAGTAGATGCATCAATGCAGTCATCAAGATACTAAGCTGTATACCTTAATACAAATGGGTGTGATCCCTATTAGGCAACACTAGATGATAAATTTCACTTAAATTGAAAAACAATTAATTCCTTTGTACATATTGTTCTTATTCTTCGATTCATTTTATTTTTCTCAGTTTCCATATAAAAATTGTAATATATTTAAGCTTAAATCTCCAATAGACATAATTACTTTTTTGCACGATTGCCTTTCATAATATCGCCTTACACACAAGTTAGAGATATAGCTCTCTTCCACAAAGATCTTTATTTCATTAGAGGTGGGAAGCAATTAGACTGTTATACCTTTTCTTGTTTTAATCCCTCAAAGTGATAATATAGTAAATAAAACATCAATAAAAGATTTCATTACATGAGAAAGATACATGCAAACATGTTCTTCATTCTTTCTATGATGTTTAAAAAGTACAAACACTGCATCTTTCGATCTACCCCTAAAATCTCCCTGAATGAATATTCTTTTATCTCTCTTTTTCTCGTAATCTCATTGCCGCTCGGAGAAAGTATCTTAGAAATACTATAGTTCCACAAGAACAAACAGTTACTCCATACAACGACACATTTTTTTAGTTTTACAACATGCTTTAGAAATAGTAATAAATAACATGATCTTACGCGTACCACACTACTGTCTTTTCCGGAATGCGACATCTATCAAACATCTTGCGAAAATCTAGAAACTCCAAAAACTCAACAAAGTAAAAAGTTTTCATCAGTTTCATAACCAAGCACAAGATAACACACACAACCAAAAAAACAAAAAAATAGTCTATGTATAACTAAAATTATTCCATTTTGTGCTTCTTGTTCTGGAAAAGAAAAATATGACCGACCAATTAATAAAAAATAGACAAGTATCAATTCCCTTCAACCAAGAATCTGAACGAACAAAAGAGCATAAAAAACAAAATAATTAAAAAGTAAAAATCTTTCATATACAAAATTACCATTGGTTGTAAACCATCAAAATCTCTTTAAAATTAGGTATGTCAAGAATCAACCCGTGAACAACATTCTTTTTAGATTAAACTAGATTTAACCCTTCAAGGATAAATTTTTTTTTTTAAAAAAGCCCTAAACCCATAACAATTTTTTTTTTCATTAATCAAATTTCTCAAAATAAGTGAATAACACAACCCTTTGGATCGGACTAATATTAACCAATTTTTTTCAAAAAAACTGAACCCATAAAAATCATTTTTTTTGCGTAAATCAAAATTTTTATAAGAATATTCATTCAATTTATCAAACATCAAACTGTATAGGTATAGAAACACCAAAAATCATGAAAAAAAATGTAAAATTGAGCATACGTTTGAGCAATGTTTGTAGAAAATAGGTTTCTCCAAAAAAAAAAAGAATCATCATTCATGTCTTCTTATATATACACGAACAGACAATTTTATATCATCACAATCTGTATTTATTGTGAAAAAAGAAATAAAATTTAAGGTAAAATATAATTGATGGTGTTTTTTAAAGTTTTAATGACGAAAGTTTGAACGCCTTACATAATTATTTTATTTAAATAGTAAGATTTGCCCCTATTTTTTAAATAACACATATACCCTATTTCTCCTTTTTTCTATTTTAATTTCTATTCTAGTATTTATTCTAGTCTTTCCATAGCAATTTTTACATTTGTATTTTACTTCTTTGAAATAATGATATTTTGTAATTTATAATCTATGTATACAATTTCCCATGAAAAAACATTATTTTCTTGAAAAGAAATAGTGAAAAATGTAAATAAAGTATATCTACGAGACAATAGTATGCTACACTGAAATAAATAAATAGATTTAAACAATTACTAATAAGAATAAAAACTATATATTATAATTTAAATAAAATTTTAGGTTTACTAAACATCAAAATCATATTGTATGTCATAGTTATAGTTTGTATAATTGTGCTTCGTAGAAAATTTATGATTGTTATGGGGCATTAGATTTGTATAAATCGATTGGAAGAGAATCAAATTCATATGAATAGATGGCAAATGTTTCTCGCTTGTATAAAAGAATAATGGTTATATAGGTATATCAGTTAGATAATTGTATTTATGTTACTAATAGTTATATATTTCAATGATTGTATTTGTATATCTACATAAAATTTTAACTTATATACTATTGAATCGAAATATTTTTATATCAAATCTCTCTCACTTTTTATACAACACAAATTATACATTATACATTGTCATTTGTACAATATGTGTTTTTTCGTAAAGTGAGAAAGAAAGAAACGCTAAACCGAATTGGGTAGGGGAAGATATCTATTTTTACAATTATAAGTATTCATGATTTTTATTTATTGGCCTATCATATTGACTATCCCTAGCATACTTCAGACCTACATTTCAGGAATCATAACCCTATTTTTTCGTTGTTATAACTTCGAAAACCTCCTTGGTTCACCACATAGTTAGCTTCCTCATAAAGGTCAACATCCTGATCTTCTTACATGTTTTATTATCCTACAACATTTACTATATTAGACTTGGATAAAATATGCTCTGTGAGCAGATTTATTTATGTCCTCATATGTGCCATTTCTTGATCCCTTTCTTCTTCTCTCTTCCTCTGTTTAGCTGAAAGTTCAAATGTACCTCAGAGCTCCTACCTCTGCATCTCTTGTGTACCATGCTCTGTTGTTCTTTCAAACCTCATCTAGTAATTGCATGATCTCAGCAAACGATCTTCTCATAAATGAGCCTCTACAAATTGCATCAACAACAGATTTCGTAACATCATTCAGAGACCTATAAAAGGTCTAGTAAAGATGCATTTAGGTAAGACAATCGTTGGGGCATTTATTTAGCTTTTAGATGAATCTAAGGCAAGTATCATGCATTGCCTCTGTTAATAGCTTCTTATGTCTAATAATCTCATCGTTCATCTACCACTCTTTGATTTTGGGAGAAATTGTTCCAGCAAAGCTTCCTTCAACTCATTCCAAGTTCAAACAAAGTCATCTGGCATCTCATTCGACCAGTTAGTCGCCTGCCTAGTAAAATACAGAGAAAAAAGCCTCAACCTCAGCTTCTTTACTCACTAAAGGGATCTCTTGTGACTTAAAGATTGCCAAAGAATTCATCAAGCATGAATTTTCATCATCACTAGCAGTTGCTATAAATATACCTTTTAGGTTCAGCAAGTGGATTAAATTGCTAGTCATTATGAACTTAACACCAGGAGGTAGGGTAGGTGCACAATATCTCGTGATGGTACAGTTCCATCTAAGTCACCACCATCTTCCTCGTACATCATGTGGCCAGGAGGAGGATATCTTCCTCTTTGAGCTAGAGGTTGACAATGTGGAGGGTTAAGTTCTTTGACCCCTCTGTTGTCATCTACTTCCCTAGGTTGATTTATTCCAGCAGGTTGCTGGAAATATGACCTAGGTTGATTAATTCCAGAAGTTTACTAATCATTTCTAACAACATCTATTTTAGCCTCTAAACCTATTATATGACTCTGGGCCTCTAATTCCTGTGCATTAACAATCTTGCGAAGAGTCTTCTGAAACTGAATGTTGTTTGGAAGCAATGGGTCTCCTTTATATTTAGTGTTTGGCATGCACAAACAAGATCACTTCAAACAGACAGAAAATAGAAACCAAATGTAAAATTAGGAAATATAACTACAAATTGAACAAACAATAGTAAAAAAGACTTTTGAACTGAAAATCCCCAACAGCGACAGAAAAATTTGATATGTCCAAACTTACACTTACATAAAAAGTATATACGAGTGTTGTTAATTTACAGTACTCAACAAGAGTTGAGGTCGATCCCACACAGAATTTCCTTACAGATAAGGTTTCACTATCGCGATTAATTAAATGCGGTTATGATCTCCTAAGCAAATAGTAACAAAAAGTAAAATTGGGTTTAGTTGAAAGGTTTTAATTTAAAAAACGTATAGTAAAACTTCATATTCACAGTTACAAATTATATTGTTGTAATGTTGATTCGATGAAATTAAAGAAACCAAGTTAGTGCTCACTATGTCATGAGTTCTAATGCTCTTCTATAATTCAACTGTCAGGCAAATTAATGTTTATTTAACCCTTCAGAGTTGAATTTATCTAACACTTCTCAGCCTATTTAGATAATGATCACTTCTGTTCTCTCCAAACCAAAGTGTTAACAAGATTGAACCTCTCCTACATTGGTATAATGTTGAAAATCTCTTCTCTTCCAATTTGTTAACTTACTCCAGTATTTTCCTAATTGATGTTTTTCTCTCGCACAAACACAAAATACAGGCTTGTCTAATTCGTGCACTAAATATACTAAAATATTATTGAAAGGTGTAAACTACAGGTTGTAAACAAAGATCACCTTCTACTCGTTTTACAGAATCGCGACTAGAATATAGTCATAGATCCCACAACCCCAATTGTGGTATTTAACCGCTCATGTTTTCACGTAAAGAATCAATAATAGAAGACCAAAACATGTTAAGAACCACTTGTGAAAATTAATCGGTGATCAACAATTCCTTTAGTAAACTAATAGTCTGAAATTGATAACAAGAATTGAAAAATCCAAAAATGCAAAAACTAAACATGATATTGTGTTCTCCTTCATAAAACTTAAGATAGTCGATAATAATTAAAAAATGACCTAAAGTACTTCAAAATAGAATGTTAGACATGAGTTAAATTTGAACTAGGACTAAAATGCCAGGCCTTTTCAGGGTTGCGACCACGATTCGTCAACCACTTCACGGTCTCTAAACTCTCTGTGGTCTTCCCGTGGAGCTTCCCAAAAGTGGGTGTTCAAACATGGTCACTGGAATCTGCACCACAGAAGAGACCACGGTCTGTGATAAACTTCATGACCTGCAAAGGTGCTCGTGACTTTGACTTGGGACTCCTCACTTAATAACTCCTTGCACCCTCTTCACTGGATTCAACATCACAATCAAAACCATGAGCTGCAGTTATTACTATGACCCCTAAAGTGTTATCGTGGCCTTCAATTGGACTTCAACTTCTTCTCGTTCTTCCATGCTTTTACTGTAATTTGTATCACAACAATCATTATGAGTCGTAGATAGGACCACGACGCATGAAGTCTTTCACTTTCTCCTTTCCTATTCAGCTCATCTCAGGCCTTCACAGTGGTTCAATTTCACGGGCTTAAACACATACTATTATGAAGGTCACAGTCCGTGAAGTTAGCCGTGAACTTTACTTGCATCATCATCAATCTTTGCTTCTTTTTCAATTTTTAACACATGCAAGATTCTTCCTACACAATCAACAAAAACATGAAATTATAATAAAAGACACACAATTTTAGTATTGATCCTTAGTTTTAAAGGATCAAATGCATAACAATTTACCGACACATAAATTCTCCAAGCTTCATTGGTTGAATTACTACTGTTGATATAGAGAACTTCATTGAGAAGTTCAAAAAGGTATTTTATGTGATGTATGTTTCTTATATTGAGATAATTAAGCTAGATTATCAATTGAAGAGTGTTGTTGGGACTTGGTTTAATTAGTGGAAAGAGGGTAGAGATTATAATGCATCACGTACGAGTAAGGCGTGTTATGATGAGGCCTTCTTGGTCCATTTCTTCCCCAGTGAAATGAAAGTGGCTAAGGTAGGAAAATTTCTTCCCTTTAGCAAGATTCTCTAAATGTTCATTAATTTTTGCTGAAATTCACAAAACTATCCCGATATGCTCCGGAGATGGTTGTGGACATGAAGAGTAGGATGCGCTTAGTTGTTGCTGGATTATCTCATATTTCCGTTATATAAGGTAGGGATGCGATGTTGATCGGTGACATGGATAGATCATGGTTGATGGTTTATGTGCATCAGTTTGAGGAAGAACAATTGAGGGATTGAGAAGTGTTTATGAACAAGAGGGCAAAGATAGTGAATGAGTCCGGGCAATATAAGATTAATGCCAACCGGTGATCTTTCCAAGAGAAACAAAATTGACCTACTCAATTATCTGCGAGTTCAATTTCACTTAAGAATAAAGGTAAGTTACATAGTTAGATCTTCAAAGCTAAAATTGCTTATTATTAAGGTAAAATGGCACAAGTGGGTAGTAAGCCTCCTAAATGAGCCAAGTCTTGTAGGAACCACTCAGGTACTCGTCATGAGGGACCCAGTGATTGTTCCAACTGTGATTACAATGGGAATTTCATATGAGCGTGTCCAATGAACAAGTAGGGAAATGGTAATGTTAAAATAGAGCCAGCCTTCTTCAGTTGCTCCACCAGACAGAGATACACCTAGATGGTCTACTACCGGTACTGGAGGGCGAACAAAATTCTTGTATGCTATGAATAATCACAAGAAGGAAGAGGAGTTTCTAGATGTTGTCACTAGAATTCTCCAAGACTTTGATTTACTATTTGTGCTTTGCTTGTTCCAGGAGTGGGTTTTTGTTTTATAACTCCTTATGTTGATTAAATTTTGATGTTATTGCGTAAACCATTGACTATTTCTACACATGTTAGTGAGTCTACTCTAGTAGAGAGTGTCTATCATTATTGTCCCACTTTCTTCAATCACAAATGAGCCATAGCTTATTTAATTGAGTTAGACATGGTTGATTTCGATGTCAATTGTGGTATGGACCAACTTCATTCCTTTTATGCCCTAGTTGGTTGTAGAACTCGATTTTTAAGTTGTGTATTTCAAATGAGCCAACCGTAGAGTTGAAAAGCATTAACATTGCCTAAGGATCGTTCTATTTCATACCTTAAGGTAAGGAAGTTAATTTTTAAGGGGAGTATCTATAATTTAGTTCGATTTAATGACTCTATTATTGAGATACATTTAATTCAATAGGTTTGAGTAGTAAACGAGTTTCCAGAAGTCTTTCAAGATGATTTACCCGGAGTCCCATTTAAGAGATATTGATATAGATATTCTTTCAGATACTCGTCCTATATCTATTCCACCATATAGAATTGCCCTGTAGAGTTGAAAGAGCTTAATGAGCAGTTAAAAGACCTCTTAGAGAAAGGTTTTATTCGATCAAGTGTCTCACCTTAGGGTGCTCCAGGTTAATTTATGTGGAGAACGAAAAATCCCTAAAGATGTATATAGATTGCCGTTAATCCAACAACGTTACAATCTCAAACAAGTATCCTCTTTCTAGGATTGATGATTTATTCGATCAACTCTAGGATGCCACCTATTTTTCAAAAACAAACCTCAGGTTTGGCTACTATTAGTTAAGAGTGAAGGAATATAATATTCCTTAGAAAGATTTCAAAACTTTATTTGGCCATTATGAGTTTTTTGACAGATCCGTTGGTTTGAAAAATGCACCAGCATCGTTCATGGACCTTATGAACTAAATATTAAAACCATATTGAGATATATTTTTAACATCTGTGATGATGACGTACTAATATATTCAAGGAATGACAACATCATGCTATTCATCTACGGATAGTTCCAAGCTATTAAAAGATAGAGAGTAGTATGCCAAATTCTCTAAGTGCATGTTTTTGATTAAGTCTGTAGTGCTCTTGGTCCACATTGTGTCTGGAGAGGGAATAAATGTTGAGACACAAAAAATTGAGGCAGTGCAGAACTGGCCTAGACCCACATCCCCAACTGATATTCGGAGTTGGCAGGGCTTAGCTGGCTATTATAGAAGGGTCATGGAGGAGTTCTCCTCTATTTCATCCCATTTGACTACGTTAACTAAGAAAACAATGAAGTTTCAATGGTTTGAAGCTTTTGAGAAAAGCATTCAATAATTGATAAAGATGTTAACTACAGCCCTAGTTCTAACATTACCATAAGGTACTCAAGGTTTTGTGGTGTATTTTGATGCATCTAGAGTCGACTTGGATTGTTTATTAATGTAGAGTGACATAGTCATATCTTATGCCTCTAGACAGTTGAACATTCATGAGAGAAATTATCCAACTCATGACATAGATTGGCTGTTATAATATTAACTTCGAAAATGTGGCACAATTATCTTTATGGTGTGCATATGGATGTGTTCACCGATCACAAGGTCCTAGAATATATCTTCACTCAGAATGAGCTTAAACTCATAAAAAGGAGGTAGTTAGAATTGTTCAACGATTATGACATGAGTACTCTTTACAACCCATGTAACGCAAGTGTTGTTATTAATTCCTTAAGCATCTTGTCTATGTGTAGTACCGCCCATGTGAGGAATAAAATAGATAGGTAGTGAAATATGTGAATATACTTGCGTGCCTGGGAGTTAGACTAATAGATTCTACAGAAGGAGGATAGTGGTGATAAATAGAGCTAAGTCATCATTTATGTCTAAAATAAAAGGCAAGAAAGACGTAGATCCCATTTTTCTTTAATTGAAGGAAAATGTTCATATGCAAGAAATGGCTTTTGAACAAGCGGGAGCTTGTGTGTTAATGTATCAAGGCAGATTGTGTGTACCATTGGTAGATGGACTCCAAGAGAGAATTATTGAGGAAGCTCATACCTCCGTATATTCCTTTAATGTGGATTTCACAGAGATGTATCACGATTTGAGAGAAGTCTATTGGTGGAATGACATTGAAGAATTTGTTTCTAAGTCTACAAAATGCCAACAAGTTAAAGTAGAGCACCAAAAGCCCGGTGGTTTTGATTTGAAAATAGATCTTCTGGAATTAATGAGGGAGAAGATTAATATTTACTTCATCACAGGCTTGCTAAGGTATTGCAGGCATCATGATTTTATTTGGGTGTTGTCTATAGAATGACTAAGTCAGCCTATTTTCTGCCGGTAAAACCTACTCTATCAGCAAAAAATTATGCCAGGTTATATATTTTGAAGGTTATAAGACTTTTGAAGTCTCGGTCTCCATTATTTATGTTAAAGGTACACAATTTACACAACATTTGTAGAAACCTTTTCAGAAAGGCTTGGGTTAAAGACTGGAGAGTGAGTAGAGCACACTATTCAGGCCATGGGGGATATGTTGAGGGGGTGTGTGATAAATTTCAAATAGAATTGGGATTATCACCTAGCTCTTATTGAGTTCTCTTACAGTAATAGGTACCACTCTAGCATCCAAATGGCTCCGTATAAAGCTCTTTATGGGAGAAGATGCAGATCTTATGTTGGATGGTATTAAGTTGGTGAAGCAAGGTTGATAGGACTATATTTAGTTCATAAAGGTACAGAGGAGGTGAAGTGATTCAAAAGTGGTTCAAAATGGCACATAGTCGTTAGAAACCCTACACTGATGTTAGGAGAAGGGAGTTAGACTTTGAAGTACATGATTGGGTTTACTTAAATGTTCTACCCATGATGTCATGAGGTTTATTAAGAAGGTGAAACTTAGTCCCTAGATTTTTGGACCTTTAAGAATATCCAAGATAATTGACAAGGTAGCTTGTAATTTGGAGCTACTAGAAGAGTTAGGAGCGGTTCATCCGGTTTTTCACATCTCCATGTTGAAGAAATACATGGTGATCGATCATTGATCATACCAACTAAAAATATTGAGAGCCAGTATATCTTATCTTATGAGGAGATTCTTGTTCATATTATAGATCGCCAAGTTCACAAATTGGAATATAAGATGTAGAATTAGTCAAAGTGCTTTGGAGGAACCAATTCATTGAAGAAGCTAACTCGGGGTAGTGTAGCCCATGTTGAGGAAAAAAGAAAAAAGCTAGTTAAGGATGTTCACAGGCTTGCTCGCTTCGGAATTCGCCTTATGAGCATATCAGAGAGCAGTGTTACAGTTCAAAATGGGGCAGAATCATCATTGGAAGGGAGGTTAAGGAAAATCAAGACAGTGATCCAATATTGCTTGAACTAAAGGGTGCAGTCAACAATCAGAGAGTTGAGGTTTTCTTTCAAGGGGGAGATGGTGTGCTTCACTACCAAGGTAGATTGTATGTTCCTGATGTGGAAGAGTTGAGGCAGCATATTCTTGTAGAAGATCATAACACCAGGTATTCTATTCATCCATGTTCCACTAAGATGTACCGCGATCTGCGGGAAGTCTATTAGTGAAATGGCATGAAGACAAATATAAAATACGTTATGAGTAAGTGACCCAATTGCCAGGAAGTCAAGGTACAACATCAGAAAGCAGGAGGTATGACTCAAGAGATCAATATTCCTACTTGGAAGTGGGATGTGATCAATATGTATTTCATCACAGGGTTACCTCGTATTTGCAGACAACATCACTCAGTTTGGGTGATAGTTGATAGGATGACTAAGTATTCTCGCTTTTTGGCTGTCAATCCTACATATTCGGCAGAGGAATTGCCAAGCTTTACCTTACTTAAATTGTGAGGTTGCATGGGGTTACTTTGTCTATAATCTCTGATAGAGGTCCTCAGTTTACCTCTCATTTCTGGAAGTCATTTCAAAAATGTCTTGGTACTCATGTTAACCTTAGTACAACATTTTATCCATAGACGGATGGGAAGGCAGAGCGTACCATTTAGACCTTAAAGGATATGTTGAGAGATTGTGTGATCGATTTCAAATGTAGTTTGGATGATCGTCTTACTCTTATTGAGTTTTCCTACAATAATAGCTATCATTCCAGTATTCAGATGGCCCCTTATGAGTCTTAATATGGGCGTAGATATAGATCTCTTGTTGGTTGGTTTGAAGTAGGTGAAGCAGCTTTGATAGGGCCAGATTCAGTCTTTATGCTATGGACAAAGTGCAACTCATTAGACATAGACTTAAGACAACCCGTCAGAAATCTTATGCAGATGTAAGGAGAAGGGAACTAGAGTTCCAAGTTGATGATTGAGTTTTTCTGAAAGTCTCACCTATGAATGGGGTGATGAGATTTGGAAAGAAAGGGAAGCTCAATCCTTGATATGTAGTCCCTTACAAGATCTTGAAAAGGATTGACAAGGTGGAATATGAGTTAGAGTTGCAAGCAAAATTTTCAGTAGTACATCCGGTCTTCCACATCTCACTCTTGAAGAAGTGTGTGGGTGACCCAGTCTCTATAGTCCATTGGAGAGTGTGGCGGTGAATGATAGTCTTTCTTATGAGGATGTAACAGTTGAGATTCTTGACCGTCAGGTTAGAAGATTGAGAAATAAAGAAGTCGCTTCAGTCAAGCATTTGTGTAGGAGTCAGTCCGTAGAGGGAGCTACTTGGGAAGCAGAAGCAGCCATGAAATCCAAGTATCCTTAACTTTTTCCTTCCGATTCCACTCAAGCTTGAGGTAATAGTTCCACTTTAGTTTTAATGTCATTCATGCGTAAAATCAGTCTTAGAATCATGTTCCCTCAGTTTGTACTTTCATTTTTAGCGTAATTGTATGTACTCATAACTCAATTCAGTCACAACTCAGTTCTCAGTGTTTAGTAGTGGGTTAAACATCTCTCTCCCTCTATTTCAGCTAGTTTAGTTTTCATTCGAGGAAGAATGTTCCCAAGGGGGAGATAATGTAACACCCCGTAGCCAAAACAGATCAAAATTTAGTTTTTCAGGAAAATCTGCAGGTGCTTCCAACGGTGGCATCGACGAACCGTAGCCAAAACCACGGACCATCCTGCACAACCGTCGATGGGATCAGAAACTCCCAAAAATTCAGCTTAGAAAAATTGGTTGTCCTAGACGATGGATGGACTTACGGTGCCAAGGTCAAACAACGGTCCGTAGTCTCTTACCAACGATCAAGACTCCCTCCAACCACTCTCTATCAACAGATATAGATGACCAGCATGGTTCATAGGTGGACCTACGGTACGTAGGTATGACTGTAGGTGGAAAATTTGCAGCCAGTTAAGGGGAAATGAAGTTGGATCAACTTGAAATGATAATAACTCTAAGAACAAAATGAATTAGGTCTTCCATAACCTACCCACAGATAGATAATTGAATCATCATTCCATAGACATCAACCTTGCTAAAATCAAACCTACGAGTAAAACGTTATGCCCATTTTAGTATAGGCCTGTCTAACATGCCCTCACGATGGACCCAACGACGGGGCATCGGGAAAACGACGGACCGTCAATCCTGGCCGTCGTGAGGCCCGACAGCAACCTTCCCAGCGGTCTTTTTGACCATTCCCACTTTGTTTAAACCCTAAGTTACGTCATTTTTACCTTAAATCATCAGATTTTAGTTAGTTTAAGCCTAGAAACATAATTAAAACATATCCATTTTAAATCATTAAATCAAAACATAGAAAATTAGAGGCAAGAGAGGAGAAAAAAGTTCAAGAACCCTAGTTTAATAACTTCAGAAGCTCCACAAGTTCCAGCCCTGGAACATAAGTATTTTTCTGTGGATTTCATCATCAGGTATGTGGGATTTCACTAGTGGATTCCTTTCACCCATTGGGTCCTTAGTTTCAGTTAGTTATTGATTCTCTTATCATGATTAATACTAGGGTTTCTAGAACTTTGATATAACTTCATGAATTTATTAGATATATGTTCCAAATAAGATTATCATGTTACTACTCAGATTATCGGATGAATTTCAGAACCCTAGCTTTGTATTTATTGAGTTCTTGAATTACACATGCTAGGTCATATATTTCAGACACTTCAGATATACATGTCTCAAGTATAAATTCATAATTACCAGATTAATTTTTGCATTCTCAGTTTGCATGTTCAGTTTCGAGCTAACCAGTATTTACAGAAATTCAGATATAATTAGTTAATTTACGTAGCATAATACCGAGTTGGACTAGCGTTTAGCGTACCCAATAGTCCTTGAACTACTAGCTGAGTAGGTTGTACGTCCCCTCTATGGTCAATCAGTTTAGTGATCACATCAGCATGCCTTTATACCTTTGGCAGGGTATATTGGGTCCTCTCGATGGGGCGTATATATCGGAATCCATAGTTAGCTCATGTGGTTTTACTATCGGTTATTAGTAGCTTCCACAGTTCAGTCTGACTCTCTGCATTGACCATCTATAAGTATATTCAGTGTTCAGTTTTAGCATATTATAAATTGGTCATTGTGTCAAGTTAGCTCAGATATCAGCACATCACATTCAGATTATTATACTTATTTTTGTGCTTGTTCAGTTATGTTTTATTTCTGTTGTACTCTATCATACATGCTCTGTACATTTCAAGTACTGACGCGTACGTGCGCTACATCTTTTGTTAATGTAGGTTCAGGTTCTCAGCATCCAGATGACACATAGTTCGATTTCCCGATCTCCAGTTCAGCACATTCAATGGTGAGTCTTCATTCTCCGAGGGCAACAATCATGAGTTTAATTTCAGTCTTTAGTCATTTAGTTTAAGTTTTTGCTAGATTTAGCTGGGGCTTGTCCCAGTATTTCTTGTCTAGTTTAGAGGATATTTTCATACATAGTTAGATTCAGCTGAGAATTGAGTTAATATTTCTTTTGTATTAATCTCATTGTTTTCAAATATCTCAGTTATAAAATATGGGTATTCCCCATATTTTCATTCTATGTATGATTTAGCTTCCGCAATAGTTTATTATCTTTAGTATGCTCATGATCATTCCAACAGGGTTAGCTTGGGATCACTTGTTATCCTAGGTTCGGTGTCCGCGTCTTGGGGGTAGCTCGAGGAGTGACAAATGTCAAAACAACCAAAAGAATTCCAAATAATCTATTTCAAAATAAAATTCATCCAACCCAATGAATTCCAAATAAGTTATTTTAAGATAAACATTATCCACAAAAAATAATTCAATATTTTCAACATATACATTAAACTATGTCAAAGTAAACATTATACAACTTCACAATAAACTAAAATACGATCAAAGAATTCCAAAAATATAGAAGTGTAACATGTAAAATTGATACAGCTACTCCTCATCACCCTCATTCTCCTTATCAGACTTATCAAACTCATGATCCTCACTCTCTTTATCAGACATATCGTGCTCATCACCCTCCTGTTATGATCCATTACTGCTACCGACATGGAGGAAAAATATTTCCTGATTCAAAAAGAAAAGTTGGTTGTTGGTAAAAAATGTCACTTCTTTACGCAATGCCTAAATTGGAACATCTGGACAGTAATTCCTATAACTAAATTCAAAATAAGTAATGTTGTCATAAATTACATATGATGTAATTATTTTTTACCGTAAGTACTTATAATTAATGTTATAAAAACTGTACGGTAAAACTACCACATGTTCCCCCTCAGGGGTAAAGAACTAAGAGGAACCTGCGGGACTGTGCTATTTCTATTCTTCAACTATGAAGTATAGGTTAAATGAAAGACCATTCAATTAACATTCAATGAAAATTTTAAAAGATCATTGATTTGTTTCAACGAAAAAGAGACTTATAATGTAGCAATTAAAAAACTATTAAGAGTATTTTGTCCTAAAGCCAACATTTGTTAGTATTATTCTAAAAAATATCACACGTCACAACAACGAGTTCAGAAACCCTACTTTCCAATTGTCCACATTAAAAAATGCATAACAATACATTAAATAGACAATGGTGCTGGAAGTTGTGGTGATCTGCAGATACTGATTGGTGCAATATTAATTTGTAGGATGTGCAGTTACAGCATTAATATGTATTCTCTTTTAGCATATAGAGACAATAAAAAGAAGCAACCTGATATTTTGTTGAATTGAGATTTTCAGCCTTCTGTTTTTAATAAGCTGGCTTGTAGTTTCACCACTCATCTTCAAATACACAAACTGAAAAGAATTTTTAGTTGAGAGTCAGTCACTAACTTATCTACTCATATTCTTTTTTATGAAGTAGTTCCTTTGACATTTATTAGATGCATTGAGTTCAATAATATATATATATATATATATATATATAATATATATATATATATATATATATATAGATATATATATATTATATATATATATATAATATATATAATATATATATATATATATATATATATATCAAACAGAAAAGATCTGGTGACGAAAAATTACAGTGCCCATTCTCTTAAAATGTAAACTAGAACAAAAGAGACTTTTAGTGGCATTTAATTTTTTTTAGCGGCAATATTTATCTCCACAAAAATGTTTAGCGGCATTAATCTATTGTCATTGCATCCAATATCGCTAAGGCTTTAATTACATTTATATAGAGTAACGGTAAAGACCAATAATATTTCCAGTAAAGCTTTCATATATATAAAGTAGGTAAATTACCAGTGCGAACTGTATATTATTAAGCTCACATTGATCATTTGGTAATATTTGAATTTTCGATATGTACACTACATTGTTAAGATCATTTATCTTGAGGCAATCCAAAATCATAAAAGTGCTATATATTTTTTCATTGGGCTCGATTTTTCCATTTTTTTGCTTCATTCTATTGTTATAAATCCTGATATGTTATTTTTACAGTCATTAATTTATGGTTATAATATTAATTGTTGGTTTTTACTACATGTTTTAAATAACGTTGTTTATGTTTTTGTAAAGTTATTGTTATAAGTATTTGTTAGTACAAACTATATGCATTTCAAACTATGCAATTTCACAAATAACATTTTTTAGAATGTATTTATTTACAATATTCTCCAATGAAATTTTTTCCCCTACAAGCGATCAAGAGTAAGGATTTATATGATATATTTTGTTGTCATAATAATGTTAATATTAATAGGAGACCAAAAGAAAGTCGACTGATAGATTTAAAACTAGCAATTAATTATAATTATATGTACAAAATGATGACTATTCTCTCACACCAAAGTACTTTTTTAGAACTTTTCCCCCATTATCCCTTACGTCTCTTTCATACATTTCAAAGTTCCTTAATGTTTTGTTTATGCAGAACTTCAATTCCAAAACATTATAATAACTATATTACATATCAAATTTTTATTTTGGAAGATTTCATCTTAATTCTCAAACACATAATGACTACATATTACCTATTGATATGATTATGGAACCTTTGCTCTTGGTAAACACATTAGTTTTATAAATATATATTTATTTAAAAATTTAATATTGTGAAATTAATTTATTGTGTTATACTAACGATACTTGCAAATAAGAATATTGACAAAATATTTAATTGACTCTCTAATTAAAGACACTATGTAACCAGGGTAAAATAAAATTACATAAACTAGGATAAAATAGTGTTATCATTTGTAGTTTTGCCTTTTCTTTTAATATAACAAATGATAAACTAGAAATTGAATAACCTCTATACTCTTTAAAATAGATATAAAAAGACTATAACATCAAAATACAAAAAAAAAAGTTATTCTAGAAGATGTTAAATAAGAATATTATAACCGGGCGAAGCGCGAGCCCATTTACTAGTTGTATTAAAAAAAGATGACAAGTAATTGTCCACGTGAATAAATATTTTCATTTATGTAGAACTAAAATAATATTAGTTTAAAATTTATGGGGGTTAATATTTTGGAAAAAAAAAATTATATTAGATAATTTGTAAATATTCATGAGTCATTTGTAAAAGGATTCACTCAACATCTACATTCTCCAACATTGATCCTCATCCTCAGTTGTGGTTTATACCTTCAAATTGCTAATATCGACTTTCTCCTCGAACTCTCCCCTATTAAATTGTAATTATGTTGTAGATTCTAGATAAATCCAGTCAAAAGTTAGTTAAGAAGTGGTAATCTATAAAAAAAACTCGGCATTTTTTATTTTGAAATTTTTACCACAGGAGGTCGGTATCCTTATTTTCAATTTTTTAGATTCTCACCTTCGGAAGTCAGTATTTTTATCAAATAATTAATTTCAAAACAACCCAAAGAAGTCCAAATAATATATTTCAAAATAAAATTCATCCAACCCAATGAATTCAAAATAAGCTATTTAAAGATAAACTTCATCCAACAAAATAACACAATATTTTCAACATATACATTTAACTATGCCAAAAAAAAAACTTCATTCAACTTCAAAATAAACTACACTACGATCAAAGAATTCCAAAAATATAGAATTCTAACATGTCAAATTGATACAAATACTCCTCATCACCCTCATTCTCTTTATCAGACTTATCATTCTCATGACCCTCACTCTCTTTATCAGACTTATATTTTTCATCACCCTCCTGATAAGATCCATAATTTGTGACCGGACATGGAGGAAGAATATTTCCTGATTAAAAAAGAAAAGTTGGTTGTTGGTAAAAAAATGTCACTTCTTTACCCAATGCTTAAATTGGAACATCTGGACAGTAATTCCTATAACGAAATTAAAAATAACAAATGTTATCAGAAATTACATATGATGTAATTATTTTTAACCATAATTACTTATAATAATGTTATGAAAACTATAGTTTAGAACTACGACATGTTCCCCCTCAGGGTTAATTAATAAGAGGAACCTGCGGGACTTTGCTTTTTCCATTCATAAAATATGAATTACAGGTTAAATTAAAGACCATTTAATCAACATTTAATGAAAATTTTGAAAGATCTTTGATTTGTTGCAACTATCGAGAGACTTATAATATAGCAATTAAAAAACTATTAAGAGTATTTTGTCCTAAAGCCCACATTTGTTAGTATTATTCTCAAATCACATGTCACAGCACCATGTTCAGAAATCCTACCTTCTAATTGTCCACATTAAAAGATACAGAACAATGCATTTAACAGAAAATGGTGCTGCAAGTTGTTGATATCGGCAGATACTGGTTCGTGCAATATAAATTTGCAAGAGGTGCATTGAGAGAATTATATGTATTTTATTTTAGCATATAGAGACAAAAAAAAGAAGCAACTTGATATTTTGTTTAGTTGATGTTTTTAGCCTTCTATTTTTCAATAAGCTGGCTAATACTTTCACCGCTCAACTTCAGATGCACAAACTGAAAAGAATTTTTAATTGAGAGTCACTAACTAATCCACTCATATTCATGCATTGAGTTCACTAACATATTTTATCAAACAAAAAAAGATTTGGTGACAAAAAATTACAGTTCCCATTCTCTTAAAAAGTAAAACTACAACAAAAGAGACTTTTAGTTGAATTTAATTTTCCTTTTAGCGGCAATATTTATCTCCACAAATACTTTTAGCGGCATTTAATCTATTGTCATTGAATCCAGTGTCACTTAAGGATTTGATGACATTTATATAGAGTGCCCGTAAAGACCCATAATATTGCTGTCACGACCCAATTCGGGGACGCGACTGGCACCCACATTTACCCTCCTATGTGAGCGAACCAACCATCTAAACCTAACATTTCATATAATATCAACAGAAAATAATGCGGAAGACTTAAACTCATAAATAAAACAACTCAACTATTATTAATATTCCCAAAATCTGGAAGTCATCATCACAAGAACATCTATGATCAAATTACTAATCTAAACTATCTAAGAATGTCTAAGAAGCTAAAAATACATAAGAACTAGTCCATGCCGGAAGTCAAGGCATCAAGACTCATAGAAGAAGATCCAGTCAAGCTAGAAGCGTTAGCTCACCCTGAGATCCGGTATGACGAAATCTGGCCCGAATTACTATTGTGTTGAAGTTGACGGAACGTTTGCTGCATAACACAAATAACAAAGAGGAAAAATAAAAGTAGGGGGGGGTCAGTACAACCACACGTACTGAGTAGATATCATCGGCTAACTCAAAATAGGGAACAATATATATCAATAATAATGTAAATCAACTACAATACTCAACATGTAGCAACAACAATTACTTTATCATAACAATTTCCGTCAAGTTCATACATGAGGTCTCAAGCCCAATACCATACTCATTTGGGAATTAAGTTCATTAGATTGAGTATATTCATTATCTTTCAAGATTCATTATCTTTCTTCCTCTTGTGTCGGTACGTGACACTCCGCTCCTCTAATTCTATCCTGGTGTCGGAACGTGACACTCCGATCCTCATATTCATTCTATCCTGGTACCGGAACGTGGCACCCGATCCATATTCTATCTGGTGGTGTCGGAACGTGACACTCCGATCCTCATATTCTATCCTGGTGTCGGAACGTGACACTCCGATCCTCATATTCATTCTATCCTGGTACCGGAACGTGGCACCCGATCCTCATATTCTATCCTGGTGTCGGAACGTGACACTCCGATCCTCATATTCATTCTATCCTGGTACCGGAACGTGGCACCCGATCCCCTAATTCATCAAGCCTTCTTTACACTAAGGCACTCATTCTCATATATAATTTATCAAGCCTTCTTTCATATTAAGGCATCATCGATCTTATATATAATATATCAAGCGAATTAGGGTTCTTTCAAGATTTGGGATTCAATAGCTTCATCATGCTTGTTAATTCATCACAATTTCATAATCAATCATTGCAAGCATACAATTTAAGCACATAGACAGGTTTACAATACTATCAACACATAATATTCACTATTAAGAGTCACTACGATTATCGTAATATAAACCATAACCTACCTCCACCGAAGAATTGGAATCCACAAGCAAGAAATTTCCAAGCTTTGTTTTCTCCCCTTTGATCGACTGCTCTCTCTCTCTTTCTTTTCTTTCTCTTTTGTTTTATTCAAACCTCTTTCCTTTACCCTAATTAACAATTAATTAAGAATAAAAGAGGACAAATAAAACCCCTAATTAACTTAAGGTTACCCCTTTTAACCCCTAAGTAATTAGACTTATTAATGTTAACCCTCAATCTTTATAATTAAGAAAGAATAGTCAAAAAACGACCCTTAAAACGTGTAGAGGAATCCTATTTTGCCTGGGACTGCGCAACCTGTGACGGGCCGTCATGCCTGCGACGGTCCGTCACGCAGGTCGTCGCAACTGCCCAAATTTCCATCGTCACCACGGACACTGTGACGGTCCGTCACACCTGTGACGGTCCGTCCAGCACGTCCGTCATGGCGGTCAGAAACTCGTTTCTTGCACCAATTTCTCAAAAGTTGAAGTGTTTTGCAACGGAAACTCACGACGGTTCGTCGTGGATGTGACGGAACGTCCTGCAGGTCCTTCACAATTTACAGAGAGTCGATTTTAATATCTATTTGAAGAATCCTAATGTCCTGGAACGACACTCCCTCGACGGGCCGTCCTGACCACGACCGGTCCATCGGGACACACGTTGTCTCAGCCAGTTTTTTCCAGAATTAAAAATCTGCTGCTCAAAGACTAAAACAGGTCATTACAATAGATACCAATTTACCCATCGTTCGTCCCCGAACGATCAAAGGAAGAAAAACAATGGCGAAAAGGAGTACCTGAATCTGTAAACAGATGTGGGTATTTTTCTTGCATATCTGCCTCCTTCTCCCAAGTAGCCTCTTCAACCGGTCGATTCTTCCATTGCACTTTGATGGATGCAATCTCTCTCGACCTCAGTTTGCGAACTTCTCTATCTAATATAGCAACCGGTTCCTCTTCATAAGTCATGTTCTCATCCAACAAAACTGAATCCCAACGGATAATGTAGTTTCCATCTCCGTGGTATCTCTTCAACATGGATACATGAAACACCGGATGCACTCCGGACAGCCCTGGGGGCAAGGCTAATTCATAAGCCACCTCCCCTATTCGCTTTAGTACCTCGAATGGCCAATATACCTTGGACTTAGCTTACCTCTTTTTCCAAACCGCATCACCCCTTTCATGGGTGAAACCTTCAACAAGACTTGTTCACCTTCCATGAACTCCAAGTCTCTAACTTTTCGGTCTACATACTCCTTTTGTCTACTTTGAGCCGCTAAAAGCTTTTCTTGAATAGCTTTCACCTTCTCCATAGAATCTCTTAACAGATCAGTCCCCCAAGGTCTAACTTCAAATGCATCAAACACCCAATGGGAGATCTACACCTCCTCCCATACAATGCTTCAAAGGGAGCCATGTCGATACTGGAGTGATAGCTATTATTGTATGAAAACTCTGCCAACGGTAAGAAGCTATCCCAATGGCCACCAAACTCTATCACACACGCACGAAGCATATCCTCCAACACTTGAATCGTTCGCTCAGACTGACCATCGGTCTGAGGGTGAAATGCAGTGCTAAGGTCCAACCTAGTACCTAATTCAGCATGTAATGTCCTCCAAAACTTAGAGGTAAACTGCGTACCTCTATCCGATATGATGGAGAGTGGAACTCCATGCAACCGAACGATCTCTGAGATGTAGATTTTGGCCAACTTCTCTGCATTGTAGGTCACCTTGACCGGAATGAAATGAGCGGACTTAGTTAACCTGTCAACAATCACCCAAATAGAGTCATACTTACTCAATGTCTTGGAAGACCAACCACGAAGTCCATCGCGATTCTCTCCCACTTCCATTCAGGAATGGGCATTCTCTGAAGTGTTCCACCGGGCCTTTGGTGTTCATACTTTACTTGTTGACAATTTGGACACTTGGCAACAAACTCAACAATATCTCGCTTCATTCTACTCCACCAGAAGTGTTGCTTTAGGTCGCGATACATCTTGGTTGCACCAGGATGTATAGAATATCCGGAACTATGAGCTTCTGTAAGAATAGTGGTGATCAAATCATCGATGCGGGGTACACATACTCTTCCCTTAATCCTCAAAACACCTTCCCCATCGATTATTGCTTCCTTAGCCTCTCCTTGCAACACTTTCTCTCGAATTCGCCTTAGTTCTCTCATCATCAAACTGTTTCCCCTTAATCTGATCAAGAAAAGAGGATTTTGCCTCTACACAAGCTAACAATCCTCCCTTCTCGTTTATTTCTAACCTCATAAGGTCATTAGCCAAAATCTGCACTTCTCTAGCCAATGGGCGTCTAGAAGCTTGCAAATGAGCTAGACTTCCCATGCTTCCGGCCTTCCTACTCAAAGCATCTGCCACAACATTGCTTTTCCCGGATGATACAAGATAGTGATGTCGTAGTCCTTCAGTAGTTCCATCCATCTCCTCTGTCTCAAGTTCAAGTCTTTCTGAGTGAATACATACTGTAGGCTACGATGGTCCGTGTAGACTTCACACTTAACCCCATACAAGTAGTGTCTCCATTGCTTTAGTGCAAATACTACCGCGGCCAATTCCAAATCATGAGTTGGATAGTTACGTTCATGCACTTTTAATTGTCTTGAAGCATAAGCGATCACGTTCTTCTCTTGCATTAGCACTGCACCCAAACCCGAATAGGATGCATCACAATAGACAATGAAGTTTACCCTCTACCGGCAAGGTAAGGATAGGCGCGGTAGTCAACAAAGTCTTGAGTTTCTGAAAGCTTTCCTCACACTCGTCCGACCATACAAATGGGACGTTTTGCTTAGTCAAGTTCGTCAATTGGGAAGCAATAGAAGAGAATCCCTTGACGAATCGGCGGTAGGTAGTAGCTAGCTAACCCAACAAAACTCCGTATTTCTGACACATTAGTGGGTCTTACCCAATTTTCCACTGTGTTCAATCTTAGAAGGATCTACCATTACTCCATCCTTCGAAACCACGTGCCCCAAGAAGGACACTGAATCTAGCCAAAACTCACACTTGGAGAATTTCGCATACAGCTTTTTCTTTCTCAACAACTCTAACACCATTTTCAAATGCTCCTCATGTTCTTTCTTACTTTTGGAGTATATCAGTATATCATCAATAAACACAATCACAAAGAGGTACAAGTATGGCTTGAAAATCCCGTTCATCAAGCTCATGAAGGCGGCGGGGCCATTAGTAAGACCAAACGACATTACCACAAATTCATAATGCCCATACCTAGTTCGAAAAGCAGTCTTTGTCACATCCGTTGCTCGTATTTTCAATTGGTGATAACCGAACCTCAAGTCAATTTTTGAGAAGACACAAGCACCTTGTAACTGATCGAACAAGTCATCAATGCGAGGAATGGGGTATTTGTTCTTAACAGTTACTTTGTTCAACTGTCGGTAATCTATGCACATTCGGAAACTCCCATCCTTCTTCTTCAAAAATAGCACCGGAGCACCCCAAGGAGATGCACTTGGTCTAATGAAGCCTTTACTCAACAATTCTTGAAGTTGAGCCTTTAACTCTCTTAACTCTGCGGGAGCCATTCTATAAGGGGGTATAGAAATGGGGCGAGTACCCGGTTCAAGATCGATATAGAAGTCAATATCCCTATCCGGTGGCATACCAGGAAGATCTGCAGGGAACACATCTAAAAACTCATGGACTACCGAAACTGACTCAATCGAAGGTACTTGGGTAGTGTCATCCTTAAGATGTGCCAAGAAAGCTAGACAACCCTTACTAACCATCTTCTGAGCACGAATAAAGGAGATAATACGCACCGGACTGGAAGTGTAGTCACCCTCCCACACTAACGGATCTGCCCCAGGTTTGGCTAACGTCACTGTTTTAGCATTACAATCCAAAATCGCAAAATTTGGAGAAAGCTAAGTCATACCCAGAATTATATCAAAGTCACCCATTTCTAAAATAACCAAATCTACATAAGTGTTGCTCCCCACAAAATTCACCAAACAAGACCTATACACTTTTTCGACTATCACAGACTCACCCACCGAGAGTAGAAACACGAATAGGCATGTCAAGTAATTCACAATGTAAATTTAGACCATTAGCAAATGAGGAAGATACATATGAAAACGTGGAGCCAGGGTCAAATAATACAGATGCCATGCAATCACAAACCAAGAGATTACCTGTGATAACAGCATCAGACGTCTCCGCTTCAGACCTCCCAGGGAAAGCATAACAATGGGCCCCATTATTTGTCTGTCCGTTGCCCCTACCATGTTGTGTAGTAGTGGCTCCGTTTTGCCCTTCACCTCTGCCGTTTTGGTGACCACCATTACCTCGGCCACCACGCCCTCCAGAATAACGACCTCTACCATTACCACCCCTACCTCTAGCCAGTGGGGCTCTGTAACTCTGGTTTGGACAATACCTCTTAATGTGTCCAATCTCTCCACATCCATAACATTCTCGGGGTTCACGCATCGGCCTCTCAGAGAAGTGTTGACCGTTCTGAGGTGGACCCCCAACTACAGTCTGTAGTGAAGACTGTATTGGTCGATTGGAGTGACCTCCGGAGTTCTGTCCTCTAGAATAAGAACCATTAAACTCACCTCCCCTTCGGAACTTTTCGAGGTCGATGTCGTGGTGAAGTCGTCTGGCTTCACTCCTTCCACCTCTATCACAAAGTCTACCACCTCTTGGAAGGATGTTGCTGTTGTTGCTGCTATCTGTAAGGCTGAAATCCGCAATTCTGACCTCAACCCCTTCACAAAACGGCGGATCCGTTCTTGTGGACTGAAACAGAGTTGGGTGGCGTATCTGGATAGTGCGCGAAATTTAGCCTCGTATGTATGCATTAACCGTCATTCTACCTTGCTCCAGACTCAAGAACTCATCCCTCTTTCTATCTCTCAAAGTCCTTGGATATATTTCTCCATAAATAGGGTAGAGAATGATTCCCAAGTCATAGGTGGTGCCTCTGTTGGTTGACACTCAACATGTGAACGCCACCACATTTTGGCGTTCCCTTGGAACTGATAGCTCACGAACTCGACACCAAACCTCTCTACTATCCCCATCTTGTGTAGTAGCTCATGACAATCAACCAGAAAATCATAAGCATCCTCAGATTCTGCACCCTTGAAGACTGGAGGTTTCAATTTCAAGAACTTACTGAAAAGTTCATGCTGATCGTTTGTCATAATAGGCCCAGTAGTCAGACGTGGAAATGTGCCTATTCCCAAGGTTGCATCCATGCGGGGAGCCATAGTAGCCGCATGTCGTATCTCTGAAACCGGAGGTGTTGGTGCAGAAACCACTGGAGGTGCTTGACCCTGATCAGACAACCCGCTAAGATAAGCAAGTACTTGGTTGATCATCTCTGGGGTAGGTTGGGGTGGCATTTCCTCATTCTGCCCTTGTTCAGTTTCCCCTTCCTCACCCTCTCTTACTACATCCTCAGTCGGTGGAGGAGTCACCGCCTAGTATCAGATGGGCTAGGGGCTCGTCCTCTTCCTCTAGAGGACGTCCTCCCACGACCTCTCCCACGGCCTCTTGCTGCTGTTCCTCCTCGAGCCACAGCCCCAGTGGCTGGCTCAGTAGTTTCATGTCTTTCCGTTGTCACTGCTGGGGTGTTGCTCGTTTCTTAGTTCTAACCATCTGCGAGAGATAGAATGAAGATGGTCAGATACCAATTTGTATCACCTAGATACCAATTGGACTCAAGTAATAGCACGAAAGAAAGAATGAAAGAATGGAATTTTCCTAAAGTCTTATAGCCTCTCAAGGAAAAGTAAAGGCGTCCCCCTA
This sequence comes from Solanum peruvianum, assembly GCA_027705065.1. Taxonomy (NCBI): domain Eukaryota; kingdom Viridiplantae; phylum Streptophyta; class Magnoliopsida; order Solanales; family Solanaceae; genus Solanum; species Solanum peruvianum. The sequence goes on from JAKWJD010001763.1 coordinate 56,915,587, forward strand.
CCGTTCCTTAAGACTCTACTAGACCTGTTCTGTGTGATGAGACCAATGAACCTAAGGCTCTGATACCAAGTCTGTCACGACCCAATTCGGGGACGCGACTGGCACCCACATTTACCCTCCTATGTGAGCGAACCAACCCATCTAAACCTTAACATTTCAATATAATATCAACAGAAAATAATGCGGAAGACTTAAACTCATAAATAAAACAACTCAACTATTATTAATATTCCCAAAATCTGGAAGTCATCATCACAAGAACATCTATGATCAAATTACTAATCTAAACTATCTAAGAATGTCTAAGAAGCTAAAAATACATAAGAACTAGTCCATGCCGGAAGTCAAGGCATCAAGACTCATAGAAGAAGATCCAGTCCAAGCTAGCAGCGTTAGCTCACCCTGAGATCCGGTATGACGAAATCTGGCCCGAATTACTATTGTGTTGAAGTTGACGGAACGTTTGCTGCATAACACAAATAACAAAGAGGAAACATAAAAGTAGGGGGGGTCAGTACAACCACACGTACTGAGTAGATATCATCGGCTAACTCAAAATAGGGAACAATATATATCAATAATAATGTAAATCAACTACAATACTCAACATGTAGCAACAACAATTACTTTATCATTAACATTTCCGTCAAGTTCATACATGAGGTCTCAAGCCTCAATACCATACTCATTTGGGAATTAAGTTCATTAGATTGAGTATATTCATTATCTTTCAAGATTCATATCTTTCTTCCTCTTGTGTCGGTACGTGACACTCCACTCCTCTAATTCTATCCTGGTGTCGGAACGTGACACTCCGATCCTCATATTCATTCTATCCTGGTACCGGAAGTGGCACCCGATCCATATTCTATCCTGGTGTCGGAACGTGACACTCCGATCCTCATATTCTATCCTGGTGTCGGAACGTGACACTCCGATCCTCATATTATTTCTATCCTGGTACCGGAACGTGGCACCCGATCCTCATATTCTATCCTGGTGTCGGAACGTGACACTCCGATCCTCATATTCATTCTATCCTGGTACCGGAAGTGGCACCCGATCCCCTAATTCATCAAGCCTTCTTTTACACTAAGGCATCCTCATTCTCATTATATAATTTATCAAGCCTTCTTTCATATTAAGGCATCATCGATCTTATTATATAATATATCAAGCGAATTAGGGTTCTTTCAAGATTTGGGATTCAATAGCTTCATCATGCTTGTTAATTCATCACAATTTCATAATCATAATCATGCAAGCATACAATTTAAGCACATAGACAGGTTTACAATACTATCAACACATAATATTCACTATTAAGAGTTCACTACGATTATCGTAATATAAAAACATAACCTACCTCCACCGAAGAATTGGAATCCACAAGCAGAAATTTCCAAGCTTTGTTTTCTCCCCTTTGATCGACTGCTCTCTCTCTCTTTCTTTTCTTTCTCTTTTGTTTTATTCAAACCCTCTTTCCTTTACCCTAATTAACAATTAATAAAGAATAAAAGAGGACAAATAAACCCCCTAATTAACTTAAGGTTACCCCTTTTAACCCCTAAGTAATTAGACTTATTAATGTTAACCCTCAATCTTTATAATTAAGGAAAGAATAGTCAAAAACGACCCTTAAAACGTGTAGAGGAATCCTATTTTGCCTGGGACTGCGCAACCTGTGACGGGCCGTCATGCCTGCGACGGTCCGTCACGCAGGTCGTCGCAACTGCCCAAAATCCCATCGTCACCACGGACACTGTGACGGTCCGTCACACCTGTGACGGTCCGTCCTGCACGTCCGTCATGGCGGTCAGAAACTCGTTTCTTGCACCAATTTCTCAAAAGTTGAAGTGTTTTGCAACGGAAACTCACGACGGTTCGTCGTGGATGTGACGGAACGTCCTGCAGGTCTGTCACAATTTACAGAGAGTCGATTTTAATATCTAATTTGAAGAATCCTAAGTGTCCTGGAACGACACTCCCTCGACGGGCCGTCGTGACCACGACGGGCCGTCGTGACCACGACGGTCCGTCGGGACACACGTTGTCTCAGCCAGTTTTTTCCAGAATTAAAAATCTGCTGCTCAAATGACTAAACAGGTCGTTACAATTGCCAGTGAAGCTTTCACATTTAATGACACATTGATCATTCAATAATAATCGGATTTTTAATATATACAGTACATTGTAAAGATCATTTATCTTAAGGCAATCCAAAATCTTAAAAGTGCTATATTTTGTTTTTTAATATTCTTATTCAAAATTTATGAGTCATAGAGATATTTTAAGTATATGAAAGAAGTCTAAGAAATCTCCATGGAAATAGTTGGTCACAAGTAATGAAAATTTTGTAAATTTCAAGAACAAATAAAGAATAACATCAAACATTAAAGAAGAGACCAAAAATCCTCGAACAACAACACTCCCAAGTAAAGTGGAACATCAAATCTATGCAAGAAATTAATTAACTAATTAACATGGAGGACCTTCAGCTCCTTTATTGTGACCCTAAATTGGTTATTAGTATTGTAAATATATTCCTCATCGACTCATAATAGTGATTACTATGCCTTAGTTTTCATATCACCAACCCAATTTATTTGGAATTGAGCAACAATTATTTTTATGGTTATATTATGCATTTACAAAGAATTAATGTCATTATTAACCAATAGGTTGGCGACATAATTCATAACTGGATAGTCTAAACCAGAATTTTTACACATAACAAATAAAATCTCAAAGCATAATTTTCTGAATGCTTATACTCATAAATATCCACAAATAATAATAAACACAACCTTACTCTCCTAACAATCAAGAAGAAAAATGCATGTTGCTTAACAAATTTTTCAAGAAAATAGCTTGTCGGTATGTATCCTATTAACATGGAATCTAATGACAATTAATTAATATAGGTAAAGTCTCTAGCACTCTTTGTTTATGTACATATTTATTGCCCATAAAAAGTATTTTTGTTTTAGTTTATTTTGGATATTTGTTAGTTTCAAGAAAATTTGATCCCTTATTATGCCTAAAAAGAAGACATGAAGAAATATGACAAATTAGTTAACTTGCGATTAAAGAAGTGAATTGATTGTCTTTATACTAAATTCAAAGGCTGAAATGGCATATAGAATGTTTGTACCTAAGAATGATCAATCAAAATAATATACTAAATGTTGGAAAGAAGAGAGCAATTTGTTTGGTTCTTTTAACAAACTTCAGCATTGATTGTGTATTAGTTATCACATATGTATTGTTCCGTGCTATCAAATATTACACAACCCACAAGAAATTTTCCTAAAGAGTACACAAATGATACTATAGATATAGATAAAATAGAAGATAAATTTTTTATCATCCTAATTGGAATTTTAAACAAAGTTTTTTTTTAAAAAAAGACAACACAATAGAATATTTTTTTTTTGCAATAGATACATGAATTATTACGACTTACAGTAAAAAAATAAACTTTATTAGATAGGAGGAAGAAAACTTTGAGGAATGAAATACACTTCATAAGAAGCTTAATTAATATATCTAAATTCAACCTTCTATAGAGAAAAAAACCTACAAATAACAATGGCAGAAATAAATGTTTTCACATTAAAGAACAAAATATTATGAATTGAAGAATTTCAACAGTATTATGAGTTATTGACTGATAGGTGAAAGAGTAATAATGTCACATTGCGATTAAAATCATTTTTCTTTATATTTATGAAGAAACCTGTAGGATGGAAAGAAAGAGAAGGCCACTTTTCAATCATCCTTGTTAAAAATTTTAACATAATTTTAAAAGGTCAGAAAAACTATAAAAAGAAATTGACATAGTTACATGAATAACTCTAGTTATAGTAAAAATTAATCTCGTTCAAGTAGGAGGAAGAAAATTTTAAAGAATGAAACAACTTCATAAGAAACATAATTAATATATTTCAATTCGACTAACCTATAATTAAAAAAAAACCTAAAAATAATAGTGGCAGAAAATCCCTCTATTTATATTAAATAAAGTGTAGGTCACAACTCTTTGGAAAAGTTACAACCCTTCGGAAAGGTCACAACGTTACATAAAAGTCATAATATTTCATAAAAGTCCCAATGCATCATAAAAATCGTAACTCTTTCTAAAGGGAGCAATTTTTCGTAAAATTCACAACTTTTCATAAATTCACAACTTTTCATGAAAGGGAAGGATTGGTTTTGTAATAGATAAATTTAACGGGGAACCCTTATTTCTGGTGGCGCTACATAGGTGGGACTAGGGTTATCTTTCATGTATGTCTATATATGTGTGTGTGTGTGTGTGTGTGTGTGTGTGTGTGTGTGTGTGTGTGTGTGTGTGTGAAGATTATAATTCTCTCTGAATTTACCTCAATTCATATGTATAACTAGAGAAACAAATACAAAAATAGTAATAGAAAGAATAACAAAACTCAAACAACGTCGAGAAAAAATAATTAAACTTGATACATCAACTTTCTTGTCAAGAGGTAAAAAAAAGAATTATATAAGATTGTGTTCTAGTTATAAAAACAAATAAAAAAAGAATGCATTCAACAATGAGTTGACAAGAAAATTAAGCCCATGAGAGTATGACAACTTGGCTCACAATAATATGTAATATGGGAAGGATCAGTAGAGGATCTTGTTGTGCTGAGAGAAATAAAAGAGAAAGATAAGTCGATTAAAAAATCAAATTTAATCTACAAAAATATACGGTATGAAATAATTAAAGCGAGCATAATTGAAAAGTTTTACAGAACAATGAGAGAAGAGACGTATAAGAGATAAAATTGCAAGAAAATAAGAAAAGAAAGAATTAGGAAGGATGATTTACAAAAAAAATCAGGAATGATAAATGCCTTGAGCGATGTTTATAGGTGCTTGTTCATTGTCACTTTTTGGATCGGGAACCTAGTAAAAATCATCATAGTAGATGAAATGTTTTTATTCAAAATCACGTACCCTGTCTAGTAGAGATCTCATGAGATTGTTCCTACTCAGCAACACTGCCTTGAGATTGTTCCTCAACTGTCTTGCTTTAACTCAACTTATCTTTCATCATTTCCTGAAAATAATTGGGGTTACAATTGATCACACGATAAATGTTATTTAAGATATGTAAAAAGTATTATTCAATCTGTATTATAAGGTTAGACTAAAATAACAAAAACATAATAAGATGAAACAGAAAATACATAAAATACAAGAAGTAATCCGAGTCCACAGAAACTACTATGTGTCCTTAAGAAATTGAATCTCCCCACTATACCCAAGGTTATAGATTAATTTCTTCCAAGATAAAACGGATTAAACTTGATAAAGAAATAGCGTTACCTCAAATTTCTTTAACTTCAATGAACTTCAGAACTGCAACAAGTCACACAGACTCAGTCGATCGGCACATTGATTTATTTGAGATAAAAATATATGCAGAGAAGGAAATTTTCAGTGTTTGAAAATCGAAAATTGACTTCCTATTATAGAAATTTTCAGCAAGAAACGTGTCTGTTCAGAGGAATCTGTTAAGAATGTTTTTTTCCAGAATGTTGTGTCTTTTGGAAAAAATAACAACTTTTCAGAAAAATGTGTCTGTTAGGAAAATAACGGCTTTTCGGAAAGAAACGACTATAAAGAAAGAGTAACAATTTTTTGGAATGTTACTGTTACCCACAAAATTTTAAGAGATAATATTAACAGGATTTATTTGATTTAACAAAAACTGATTAAATAAATTATTTCCAAAATATTTATCAATCAAATCATTTGCCAAATCCAAAGCCGAAGCCGAGCGAGCGACGACGATGACGGCGCGAGAGGCATCTTCTTCTTAGCTCATTAAGAAGTAATGAAAGTTTTTCCTTATATCAGGACAACAATTTCCATTTCTTTTGCCGATATAGGAGAAATGACTTTTCATTTGCACTTTGCAAACGAATTTTCATTTTTCTTCAAAAATAGTTCCCTCACTTTTCATATTCTATCTTTTCTTTTGTCATTCACACTTGCTAAACCCAACAATCCCCCATATGAATGGGGAATGATATTGTTTTAAAACATATGCATGAAAAAACATGTGTCTTGTAGGTAATGGTTAATCACATCTATAAAAGTAGTTTTCCCTTTAAACTTTCCGTAGTGAACATATATCGGATATACTCGGTCAATCGGTAGATTTGATATCTTTGAACCGTCGAGCTTTGGTGTATACCTAGACAACATATGTCACACAATAAATTCTTAAACTGTTTTTAGTTCTCATTGTTTTATTCGTTTCAGTCAAGAACACATCTTGGATAGAAAGTGCTTAAAGAACTGGCCTTACCGGATTCTCCTTGAAGCGGTTTACACTTCACACTTACATAGATGGTTTCTGAATGTGTTAATACATATATACACCAATTGATATTCCCTGTATCAAACTTAGAAACCATTTAAAAGTCCTTATGTCTTTATCTTGGTTACTAAATATTGTCTCATCATGAAAATCGACCATAAAATAATAATTTTCTTGACAATGTTGAACCGTCATCAATGACTTTATTTTATATCCTTGAACTTAGATCATTGGTTCATCACGATGACTTGTTCTCGGCCATAGTCCCATTCCCATCGATAATTTCTCAACTCCTTTTATAGTTAGGACTTTTGTAAGTGGATCTGACACATTATGTTTTGGCATAACATAGTAAATTGTGATAATTTCAATAGAGAGTAGTTGTCTCACAGAGTTATGTCTTCATCTTATGTGATGACACTTGCCGTTATACATAATGCTTCCAGCCCTTCCTATTGCAGCTTGACTATCACAGTGTATGCATATAGGGGCCATTGGTTTGGGCCAAAATGGAATATCTTCTAAGAAATTCCGGATCCATTCATCTTCTTCACATGACTTGTCTAAAGCAATGAATTCAGAATCCATTGTTGATCGCGCTATGAATGTCTCTTTGAATGATTTCCAACATATTGCTTCTCCACCAATAGTAAAAACGTATCCACTTGTGGATTTTGTTTCTGTTGACCCAGTGATCCAATTTGCATCACTATATCCTTCAAGAACAACTGGATACTTGTTGTAATGTAAAGCATAGTTTTGAGTGTCAACTAAGTATCCCAAAACTCTTTTTATTGCCAACCAATGACTTTGATTAGGATTACTTATGTATCGACTCAGTTTACTGAAATCACAAGCTATTTCTGGTCGTATACAATTCATGACATACATTAAGCTTCCCAATACGCTAGCATAGGCCAATTGAGACTGACTTTCACCTTTATTCTTTGAAAGATGAAGGTTTACATCAAGTGCAATCTTTGCCTTTTTAAAATTCAAAAATTTGAATTTTTCAAGTATCTTTTGAATGTAATGAGTTTTAGATAATGCTAGACCATTAGGAGTTTTAAGAATTTTTAATTTCTAATATCACATTAGCAACTCCTAAATCTTTCATATCAAACTTACTAGCGAGCATACTCTTTGTAGCTTTTATATTAGCAATGTCTTTGCTAATTATAAGCATGTCATGTACATATAGGCATAAAATGACTTCCTTATTTGGAGTATCTTTAAGGTAAACACATTTATCACATTCATTGATCTTAAATCCATTTGACAACATTTTTTGATCAAACTTTGCATGCCATTGTTTTGGTGCTTTTTTTAGTCCATAAAGTGACTTAATAAGTTTGCACACTTTCTTTTTTTTACCAGGAACTACAAAATCCTTAGGCTGTTATATGTAAATTTCTTCTTCCAGCTCTCTATTTAAGAAGACTGTTTTCACATCCATTTGATGAACTTGAAGAACAACACTATTTGATTCCATTACTGTATTATCATGAATATCCGGATGCTCGGACTTATGAACAAAAAACGACAAGCCTTACGGTTTGTGGCATATCCAATAAATTTACAATCCACAGTCTTAGGCCCTATTTTTACCCTCTTAGGTATAGGAACTTGGAATTAGTTTAGACACCCCCACACTTTGAAATATTTCAAGTTGGGTTTTGTACCTTTCCATTTCTCATATGGAATTAAATTTATCTTTAAGTGAGGCACTCTGTTAAGTATTTGATTTGATGTAAGGATAGCTTCCCCCCACAAATTCTGTGGTAAACCTTAAATTATAAGTAATGCATTCATCATTTCTTTTAAAGTTCGGTTTTTTCTTTCTGCTATTCCATTAGACTGAGGAGTGAACGAGCAGTAATTTGACAGATTATTCCATTTTCAAAACATATTTCTGGAAATGGAGATTCATATTCTTCATTTCTATCACTTCTGATCATTTTGATCTTTTTATATAACTGATTTTCAACTTTAGTTTTATATTGCCTCAATGCATTTATTGCTTCATCCTTACTATTTAGCAAATAGACATAGCAATATCTAGTGCAATCGTCAATAAAAGTTATGAAATACTTTTTCCCACCACGTGATAGTGTTGTCTTCATGTCACAAATATCAGTGTGAATCAATTCTAAAGGATTTGAATTCCTTTCAAAAGATTTATAAGATGCTTAGCATACTTAGATTAAACGCAAAATTGACATTTATATTTATTGCACTCAAATTTTGCCAAAATAAATAAGTTAATTAGTTTTCGCAAGTTTTTATTTTTAACGTGTCCCAAACGTTCATGCCATAAACATTTAGACTCAAGCAAGTAAGAAGAAGCAAAATTTTTATTCATATCAACTGCAATTACATTGAATTTGAAAAGGTCATCACTAAGGTAGCCTTTTCCTACATGCATATCATTCTTGCGTACTACTAATTTATCAGAAACAAATACACATTTTAATCCATTCTTGGTCAGAACTTGTATTGAAACTAAATTCTTTCTCAATTCTGGAACATATGAGACCCTATTCAAAGTCACCACCTTGCCTGATGTCATCTTTAATAGGGCATTGTCAGTTCCTTCCACCTTTGCAACAACGGAGTTTTCCATAAAAAAAATCTCATCTAAAGATGCTGTAGTATATGATGAAAATAATTTTTTATTGGCGCAAACATGGCATGAGCCAAAAGAATCTATCCACCATTCTCTTGTCTTTCCAACAAAGATACATTCTGAAAGCATTGCATAGAGATCGTCCATTTTTCCTTTTGATTCATCCAAGTTCGCTTAATCTTCTTTTTCTTGTCCTTCTTAGGACCTCGACGTTCAGTAGCCCTATGACCATGTTTACTACAGTTGAACCAGTTTCCATTGAATTTCTTCTTAGGAGGATTGCTTTTTGGACCAAATGCTTTCTTTCTTTTCTTTAATTTTTTGGGATCTTCTTCAACAAATTTTCCTCCAGATATTGCTGAATTACCACGTTACCTTTTTCTGCAGCCTTATTATACTCTTCGATTCTCAACCTTACTATGAGATCTTCAATAGTTATCTCCTTGCGTTTATGTTTCAAGTAATTTTTGAAGTCCTTTCACAATGGAGGTAACTTTTAAATAATTGCAGCCACTTGGAAGACATCATTCACAATCAATGCTTCATCAAGTTGATCACATTGCTCACCCACACCACATCATTACGTAATGAGTCGTAAGGAATTTCAAGTTAACCATCAAAGTTGGTGATTATATCATCACTGGTATGGTCAACTAAGAGAAGGAATCCGAAAAAGCTAGTTGCCATATTAGTTCAGCATAACCCAATTTGAAGTACGGACTATTGACTTCATCTGGCTTCAACTTCTTAGCTCATTCTTTATTGGATGTGCTCTAATACTCATCAGAGAAGTATCAGAGTTATGTATTTTTTACAAGTAATTTCTCGCCACTCATTGAGCATTTATCAAGTCACATTCATTTTAGCACATCCCATGCCATGAAAATAAACATGAGGCTTGACACAGGATCCTCTTCTCTGATGTTCAAAAATCAAACTTGTAGCAGAAGCTAGAATGATCTATCTTTGTTTTACAAACAACCCGAAGATTCTGTGCCCTAATAAAGAAAATTCGTCCCAAACATTGTTAACAACACAAGTGTAATAGAAAGTACCATCTATGTGATAAAATATAGTTCGAGGACTATGGCATAAAACAACAAAAATATCACCAACCATCATATTTAGAATGTCATTATGAACCTCTAGAACTAAGCCCATTGACCCCTTCTTGACGGTATTATATTTTCAACATGGAGCAACTATAGTCCTATGTATTGATATCTATGAAACAGAGAGTCAAGCAAGATATGAAGATTTCTGTAACTAATACTAGCAGCAGATCATCTGAAATGCTGTTAGATGCCTCTTGCTTCTATCTGAAGTGAAAATTTTGAATTCTAAATCAAAAGTCTTTACATAAGAAAAGTTAGAACAAAACTACTAGCCTTCAATACTTGTTAGTTTTACTTCAATTTTTTTCATAGACATATCACCAATTTACTGTGCTCATACATGATATATATATATTCCATCAGATATCTAAATCAATAACAAAGAACAAGGAGTCTCACGACCCAAAGTACATCCTAGAAGTTGGGGATTCCTACAAGTCAGAACACAACATACTTTACCTGTAGAAAGTCTTGTACAAGAACTTAGACATCATTCATTGCATGTATACGAAAAGTAGTGCGGAATTAAAAATTTTCTTTCAAAACAAAATGCATAATCATTTCATAATACTTCTAAAATATGTCATATAAACCAAATGACATCATGAATACAATAGTCTTGGGTCACAACCCATATAAGTCGAAACATAGAAAAGAACATAAAAGACAACATAGTGGTGGTGTCTCGGATGCTATGAGGACTCACCAATCTTCACTTCTTGAAAGCCTTTGAAACTCTTCCCTTCATAGAAACTCAATCTTCTCAAGACCCTTCTATGATCTATAATATCATTTCGAAGCGTGACACCTAGGTCAGTCAATATTGCTAAATTATCATTTATTATCCATACTTTTCAGTGCCTTAACATTACTTTATCAAGGCTTCTTTATTCAAAACACCACTTCGGTAGAGAGGGTTCGACATTATTAATTTCAGAATCTTTGGATTTCGAAACAATCAAAGAACACACAATCAAGTAAGTCGGGAACTTTACCATATCATTCAATGATTGTCAAGCACTATTAACAGTCTATTTATCAAATAGAATAAACCATTACCTACCTCCACCAAAGAACTGAAGTCAAGCAAGCTACTTCCCCGTGCTCTTCCTTTTCTCAATGCCTCGAATGTTTCCAATGTATCAAGTATGCATAATATATTAGAAAACCAATCCGTAGACAATCATATAACTATAACAAAATTCCTAAAATTTTATACTAACTAATTTATCAAGTTTAGTATTTCTCAAATTGCAAGTCTAGAGTTAAGTCTTATTTCCTCTCAATAACTTAATCTAATTATTTTTATATAATATATTAATACACCTAAAATTTTATTTCCTATACTGATATATAAAAATAACTTTCAAAATCTAGCACATAACAAAAATTTATTACATCAAAACTAACTAAGAACGCATTAACTTCAATCCACCCGTAAGTAAAATTGCAAAAGCAAGATCGACTCTCTACTCTACATAGTAATTGATAATTTCCATAATAGCCCTCAATTAATCGTCGTTATGAAATTATTATCTACTACAATTTAGTTCCCATAATAATCAATCTTCACAACAGAGAATCATACTATGTCCTTAAGCTTTTAAGAAATAAAATTCAAACAATTTCTAATCATTCTGTAGAAAACAACATATATCTATATAGTTAGTCATGCTAAACTAACCAATAACCTCAAACCTTATCTGTCGTTAGCTAATAATGGCCTAACATTTGCCCTCTCAAATTGTCAAAGAACGTACTGCCAAAGTTCCAAATTCCAAAATTTCAATTTCAATCTTGCATAATTTACCTTCCTAATTTAATTATAACGACCCAGAACCAACTTAAAAATACATCTATTCGACGCTATAGTAGTACAATATTCCTTCCAAAATCAGACTAAAATTTACAAAGAAACGTACGAGCAGAAAAACCCACAATTGATTTTGATCAAGCCACACTCTTTTCTCAAACCCTTATTTTTTCTAAAAATATTTACTCCTTAATTATTATATAATACTAATTATAAAAGTGTTAAAGTAACTTACTATAAGGTTTATATTTATTTTCCTTAACCAAAAATAAAACAACTATAAAAACTACCCCATTAAATTCATAAATGTAGTTATGAATAGTCTAAAATACTCATTTAGAATCTATCAAAAAGTATTTTATAAGAATAAAAAGCACTAGTACTGAAAACGACTAAATTGGTTGTTACAGTTAGTAGTTAGCACTATTATTGAATTTACTTGCACACTAATTCTAGAAGAAGACAATCAGTTTAGCCTATAATTTATTAAACCTATTAAGTACTATTTACATAAGACAATTCCATTAATAATAGGTTGTTAGCAATATTTAGCACTCTTATTAGGTGGTGAATTAGGTATTGACAATGTTGTTAATTTGATCGCCTTCGTTAAAAAATTATAGTGTATAATTAAGGCAAACATAATCTTCCTAGTTATATGTAAATGGTTAAATCCTCTTTGACGTAAGGGAAGATGTAAGTGTAGTGGAAAATGGGGTTCAGAATACGTTTTATCATATATTTAAACGTTAGTTATACATTCTTGTATTTATCTCAAAATTTGTATTTTGAATCTCCTTCCGGCGTACTTTAATTTCACCGAGAGTCCTATTTAAACCATTTGCGAACTCTAGATCAAATATTTATAAATAGCAATTGGTACATTCGGTTTCCATGTTACATTTTAATATAAAAAGAAATTAATGAACATTTCCACCTAATTCCACTCAAAAGTTATCCATTTCCTAAGACCAACAATAACTTTCTTATTACAAATTATGGGGACTGTAAATATTCATTCTTCCACACTGCAAAAGCTAGCTCTTATTGTGGGAGAGCCTCGAAGGCTCCACATTAAGTAGTATTCACTCTACCACAAGTAGGAAACCTTTTTAAAGTAGCCCTTTTTGGGTTGGGTGGTCAGTGCCTTCGTGGAACTGTGAACACGAAGGGTGATCGATATGAATTTTGTTTGGTTTTACTAATATTAAAATTGATTAATTTGGTGTTATTTTATTTGTTCATTAATAACTAATCCACGAACACCTCTACCTGTATTTATTCTGCATTTAATATTTCGTATTTTATTGTCACTATTTACATCCTAATGAATGTGAGGAATAGCTAGATATGAGAATTAAAATAAACATATAGTTTAATAGAGTTTTCGTATTTGTTCTACCTTAAATAAACTGTATATGATTTGCTCTAATAATTAAAGGTGGTATTGGAGATAATAGTGTTCGTGTCTCTTTAAATGTGTCCGCTGTCGTATTGACACACATTGTTTGATGATCAAAAAGTTGAGGTTATGATGAAAGGCACTCCAACCACCCCCCACAGACCCCAACCAAAAAAATGTGTAAGCCTAAAATAACACATATGAATGAGACTCAAAAAGGGTGGTCAGGCCACAAATGAAAAGAAAAGAACAACAAAGAATATCCAAAAACCTGGTAGCATAAGAATAAAGATCACCTAGTACAACTTTAAAGTATGAAACACATCATGTCTCTGATAAGAAATAAGGACTGAAAATATCACATGCATCAAATGGTGATCCAAAAATATGATTTCACCACCACTCCAAAAAGATCATCAAAACTAGAAATGATCAGCCAACGCGAGGAGTACCCTAACTAGAATCTGCATTAAAATTGATTGAGAAGTAGTTGTGAGAACAATCATCAAGTGCTCATTTGGTAAGATAACTGAGTAAAAGGAATTAATCTTCTTATTAATTAACTAAGGAATGCTTCCACCTGCATACAAAAAAGTCCCACTCTGGCATTAGTGCAACAAATTTATAACGAACGGCGCGAATAATGTAAATGCATAAGGAATGTAATTCAAGAGGAAGAGTTTTTCCTACAACGTAGTCATTTCTCACCATTGATCAGTTTAAACTGGAATATTGTTTCACTTCAAGACTAGTAAGATGAATCACAAGCACAATCACAACAATATCTTGATATAAAAGCCCTATTGATACGCTCAAGTAAATCTTAGTAGTATTGCTTAAGGCAGAATGATATAACACATATTGTTAGCTCTATTTATTATGTGTTGTAAACATGACACTAATACTAAATGATCTATGCAAGAAAAAGAAGAGATACATCCAAAATCAGTGAAAAGAACGCATAAATCTAAATTTGGATGGAAGTCTCACACTACCAGAATGAAGGAAGATTTTTAAACGAATGTACCTGAATAGTGGAGACTGACTCGCGTAAAAATGAAATCAAGATGAGCGAGCAACCTACTAGAAGGAAAGCACACCCTATCAGAATCAACGAAGTATGACTTTTCCAATGATGGAAAAAAGCTAGCACACACTTATCGTAGCTTTACTATTTCATATTGTAAAAACATTGAATTTAATCGATCTAACAAGTGAAAGAAAAGAAAAGGATAGATTAGAAAAATATACGAGTAGAGGATGTTGCCAACAAGTGAACTTTAGTCATTCATGTCAAGGAGTTAAAAATAGGCTATTTATCTAATTGAAAACATATAAGCTCTAAAGAAAACAAGTGAACTCAATTAGGCTGACATTGGTGATTCGAACAAGTAAAACAATATTTGTATCAATTGTGTCTTTTATCTGTTTACACCATATATATTAAGTTTTTTTTAAATCTAATCATCTAAACTCTAGGGTAGTTAAATTGAAAAAAAATCAACAAATGTATATTTTTATGTCCTGAAATAAACAATAATTATAGAAAGAAAACAACATTTGCACATATTGAAATGTCATGCTCAGATACAGATATTCAAGTCAACGTAACTTATCAACACAAACAAGATGAAAAGAGGGGAGAGAAGTTACCAGTTCTACACAACCTTCCTTTTTGAATGCATCTTGAATGCCAAATCCTTTTGTAAGCTGATATTATTACCAAATTAGTCATTCTGGTAACTGTTAACCTCAAAAGGAAAACAGATAGCATCATAAGGAAAAAAGTACAATTCATCAATTAGCTATACTTTTGCCTTGATTGATAAAATATGATGCAACAACTCTCTTCGATTTTTTTTGGTGCAACGCAAAATACAAATGCCAACATTCAAAATCTTTTCAATGTCTGCACAAGAAGAAACAGTTGTGCAGGTTTTTATAACCTTCAGAGCATGTTGAAACAAATCCATTCTTGAATAACAGTATCAACATAAATATTGTGCATACAAATTGATGCTTCCTCCAACATTACCAACCATGTAAGCCCATAGAGCACAGTCTAGATGGGAAACATATCCACATGTATCCATCTATTGTTTCTTCACACCGAACATAAGTGTACCCATCATCGTCCGAACTAATCATTTTGCAGCAAACGATACAGCAAAAACATCAACAAAAACAAGGTTCAATGCACCAAATATCACAAACCCTGGTCGGAAACGGATTTTTTTTGCTAAACTGCTACAAATTTTGTTACCATCCTTACAAGTAATGGCTCTTGTTGGAAAATTAGACAGTAAAGACTGTATTTCTGTCCCTAAAGATGTAGTCCTATCTATCGTATCTGAGTAAAAATTAATATTTGATTAAAAAGAAAAAAAATTGTAACAGTTCAATAAAAAGATGTGTTAAGTGTTTTTTTAATTGACGCAAACAGCTAAATTAATATCTACATGCTATATACCAAAAAGCTAACCTTTCGAGTTTGGCGACTTCTTCGAAGGAATCATCCAAAAAAATGAGGCAAAAAACTGTTTTATATCAATGTTAGGATACTCAGACTTGAGATACTTTTCAACAAAAATCATACTTCGAAAGCATATTTCTGTCCACCTTTTGGAGAATTAAAATGTTTCGGAAGATACAAATATCTATCTCTAAATGTGCCTGAACTTGAAAATCTTTTCCCTACCTGCCAAACCCATTTATCACCAACATTTGGAAAATCTACAGGAGCATACGGTAAGCCTTCGCCAGAGTCACACTCAGAAACATGATAAAGTTCAAGCCCAATTTCATTGATTCCTTGGGAGACATTTAATTGGAAATCTCTAACTATGTTGATTCCAATAGAAGCATGAAATCATAAACATAGGAAACGTCAGAAGTCCACAGTTTGGCTATAAAATATTGGAGAAAAAAATAGCTAAAGGGGAAAAGCAAAAAGTTGGGTATATTCTCCAGGATAACAAAATAGCTAATGTTTGATCCGAAGAAGTTATGGTTCAAATGAAGATAAATGTTAGACCATCTGGCATGATAAAAAACACTATCCTCCCAGTGAGACATCAAGGCTGATCAGTAGAATATTTGTTTATAATACAACATGCTTGACATAAACACCTAAACTTCAATGCCACCTTTTAATTTGAAAATAGTACTATGATACTTAAAAAAATACTTTTAAAGAACTTGGTAAGAAACAACAAAATTTAAAGTTTATTTTGAAAAGTAGAAACTTAAAACCATAAAGAAAATAGAATCTGCAACAAATTAAAAATAATAAACAAAATATTTTCTCAGAAAAATATTGAGCCCACTTAATGCAAAATGTTTTCTTAAGAAAATTAGTCCCCTCAAGTACTCAGGGTTGATGGAATATATCCTTTCATAATATAATAATGTTACTCACCTGTGTTAATACTTAAAACCACGGTGTCAGCAAACAGTAAAATTCACTTAGAACACTATAATTACTAAAAAAAAATATCAAAAATTTTGTTATTGAAAAATAAGAGAAACCCATATATATATAGAGAATAGATGATAGTGTGAATGGATTCTTGTTGTGACTTATCTGAAAACACAACCCTTCAAAAAAATCACAACCTTATAGAAAATTGATAACTTTTCATCCAAGTGTCAACTCTTACGAAAAGTCGCAACCCTTCAGAAATAACAAAATTCTTTATAAAAGTTACAACTCTTCAATTTTATTCACAACTTTTTAGACCTAACAATTACTCGTGCCATCAAATATATTGTGGCCTTGAAGTCTTCTTTTTAGTAGATCCCCACAACAAGCCTATCCTAATATTGGTCTTAAATCCTTTTAATTGGTTAAAAATTTAAGGTTTTCATCAGTTCATGAAGAAGAATAAAAATAAGAGATCTCCTATCAGAAATGCACAAACAAGCTCTATCAAAAATTATACAACTCATTTTTTGTTTCAATTCATTAATGTTATGTTTTTAATTTACTTACTTCACCCCTATTTTATAGAATGTTTGTTAGTGTCACGACCCACACTGGAACCTACACTTAAACTCCTATGTGAGAGAACCAATTAATCCAACCCAAACATATATTTATCATTCCACTTATGAAATACTAATGATAATGCGAAAGAATAAATCTTATTAGTCTAAGAAACACAAATCCATTAAAGTCTACTACATGTAATTTCCAAAATCATAAAGTCATCACATTAAGGGAATCTAATCTTCAAATAATAAGTCTAAGATGTTGAAGACACCATAAAATATTAATAAAATAGTTTAAGCCCCAAATCTAAAGGCATCAAGTAATGACCGAGAGAATCTAAAACGAGCTTTAATAAGTACCTCAACCTGGAACCTGATATGCTGGTGACTAGCTAAGGCTGAGAGCAAGTCAAAGACACTAGTACTATTGCTGCACTCTATAAATGGAAAACACAAGTAGGGCATAGTTAGGAGCAACATTTACTGAGTAAGTATCATCGGCAAACCCAAAATAGAAACTTATATAAAATGAATAGTAGTATAAAGTCAAATATGACACTTAGTAGGTGGCAAGCATCAAATAACATTAACAAGTGACAAAAATACCAAAGTAAGTACACAATAAATAACAATATCAAGAACACATATGGGAACTCATGACTCCACACCACACTCATTTGAGAAATAGGTTCTTTTAGATTGAGTACATTCACTTAATTCAATGTCTTTTTCCTTTAATTTTACCATGTCAGAATGCGACACTCGTATCCAATTATACCGTGTCGTAACAGGACACTCCTATACAATAATACCGTGTCGGAACGTGATACTCTGATCCATTAATATCGTGTCAGAACGTTACACTCTGATCCATAATAATATGTCGAAATGTTACACTTTGATCAATTAAATCATGTCGGAATGTGACACCCAGATATATTAATATTGTAAATTATCATTTATTATCCCCATTTTTTACTACATTAACAATATTTTATAAAGCCTTATTTATTCAAAAAATCATCACTTCGATGGACAGGTATCTAGGCTATTAATTTGACGGTCTTAGGATTTCAGAATAGTCAAAGAACACACAATCAAGTAAATCGGGAACTCAAAATATCACTCAATTGCTTACAATCACTATTAAGAGTCCTGTTATCAAATAGAATAGACTACAACCTACCTCCACGAAAGAATTGAAGTCAAGCAAGCTACTTCCCCCGTGTGTTTCCTTTACTCAATGCCTTAGCATGTCTCTATTGTATCAATTATGAATAATATATCAGCAAACCAATCCATGGACACTCATATTACAATAACAAAATTCCTAAAATTTTATACCAACTAATTTATCAAGTTTAGTATTTCTCAAATAGCAAGTCTAGAGTTAAGTGTTATTTCCTCTCAATAAATTAATCTAATTATATTTATATAATATATTAATAAACCTAAATTTAAATTACATATATCAATATATAAAAACTTCTATCGAAACCTAGCACCATAAAAAAAATCTATTACATCGAAACTAACTAAGAACTCATTAACATCAATCCACCAGGAAGTAAAATTGCAGAAGCAAGATCGACTATCTACTCTACATAGTAATTAATAATATCGCATAACCCTCAATTAATCATCATTATAAAATTATTATTTACACAATAATTTTTCCCCTAATAATCTATCTTTACAAAATAAAATCATACTATGTCCTTAAGTTTTTCAGAAATAAAATTTAAACAATTTACAATCATTCTCTAGCCAACAACATATATCTAGATTGTAAGTCATGCTAACCTAACAAATAACCTCAAATATTATCAATATTAGCCAATAACGGTCTAACGTTTGCCCTCTCAAATTTTCGAAGAACGTACTGCCAAAGCTCAAAATTCTAATTTTTAATTTAAACATTGCAAAATTTCCCTTCCTAATTTAATTATAATGATCAATTACCAACTAAAAGATACATCCATTCCATCCATTCGATGTTATAGTAGTACAATATTTGTTCCAAAATTGGATTGTAATTTATAAAGAAACTTACCAGTAGAAAGACTCTTATTTTTTCTAAAAAATATTTACTCCCTAATTATTATATAAGAGAACCTATAAAGTGTGAAAGTAACCCACTATTAAGTTTACATTTTTTTTCCTTAACAATTAAAATAATTATAAAAATTACCCCATTAAATTCACAAATTTAGTTATGAATATTCCAAAATACTCATTTAAAGTCTATTGAAAAATAGTTTATAAAAATAAAAAACTCTAACACTCACAACGGCTAAATAGTTCATTATTTTCAGTTCATAACACTATTATTGAATTTACTCTCTCCCTAGTTTAAAAATAAAACAATCAACTTAGCCTATATATTTTATGAAACATATTAAGTAGTATTTACATAAGACAATTCCATTTAGAATAGGTTGTCAACAGTAGTTAGCACTATAATTATATAAAGAATATAATGAACATTTGCACCTTACTTGACTACAAAGTTATGGATTTCCTACGAAAAACAATAACTTTCTTATATAAATTTTGAGGACTCTAAACATTCATTATTCCACACTGCAAAAGCAAGCTATTAATTTGGGAGAGCCTCGAATGCTCCATACTAGGTAGTATTCGCTCTAACATAAGTAGGCAACTTTTTATGAGGTAGCCCTTTTTGAGTAAGGTGGTCAGCGCCTTCCTCGAACTGTGGAAACGAAGGGTGATGGATATGAATTTGATATCATCGATACAATAAAGGAGAAAATAAAATTAATATAGAGTGAAAAACACAATAAAAATTCTTATGACATAAATGAGCATATTTACCTACTTTATGAAAAAAACATAGTATAAATCATTATCATATATTATGAGGATGTGTATATCAATTAACATGAGAATCGTTGATTGAATTTGAGTATATACATGAGGAGATTAAGGACTTCAATAAACTCGGTCTCTTGGTAATCTAGATGAAGTTGAAAAGTTTAAAATTAAAAAGAAAAGTAAAAAGGGAAATCAAAACCGTAAAACCTTGTTAAATGCAAATGCTATAGAAAATATTTTTTATGTTATTTAAGAAGTTTTAGACTCTTCATGTCCGAGTTGGTGCACAGCTGTCACATTCCTTAATATTAAATAAATAAAAGCATAATTTTACTTGGATAAGGCATAAGCCCCCTAGACTATGATATAACAATCAGAGATGCACCTTAACTAAACTAATGTCCTACCCCCCACCCACCCACCCAAACTAATTCTTTTTGTAATTTGGTACAACTTTTGTCTTACATGGAACACAGCCTGACTCCATGCATATGAGGTAAGTGGGAGATATTTGGATTACATGTAAGTCAAAAAGGAGTAAATATTTATTTTTAAAAAATTTGTTCTGGGCAATAGGACTTTAGTTAAGTTAAGGTGTGTCACTGAGATTTGGTTCATAGATAAGCAGGGTGGGGTACTTGTAACTTTTCCCTAATTTTACTATATCACATTTTGAAAGTATAATGTTTAATACTGTAGATAAATATTTGGAAAATGAATGGTACATTTCTCGTCTTATATTTAGTGAAGTTTTGGGATATAACACTCCTATTAAGAAAAATAAAGGGACAAATATAGGCTATTAAATTATTTTACAATTATTCCTATTTATTCCTCCTAAAAATGTGAAAGTAGTTAACAAATCATTAAAGAAGGAAAAATGTGAAGATAACCTTAACAAATAACTTTTTAAAAAATCCTTAATTTGAACTAAATAACATTTATGATGATTCCAAAATACTATAAAGGGAACAAATCTTAATATTTAATTCTGGTTTAGGATTGAGAGTAACGTAGGTCGAACTGATTGAATAAGGGGAATGTAAACTTTACAATAATTTGTTGAAGGAAGTTAATAAATATTAAGATGTAATATAAAAGGAAGTATAGTGAATATGTTATGCTAGAATGAAGAAATAGTAATTTCCAGATTAAAAAGGTAAAGACATAAATAAATTAGTCATTTCTATGTATGAAAATTAAGTGGGCAGAGCTTGACAGACAGTTAATAGCATTAATTTTACTTAACTGGATAAGATTAGAAAACTAAAGTTAAATACAAGTTAATATCAAGTATCACAAGGATGATAACTAAATTACATCTGTTTTGAGGTAAGGTCAATTAATATATTAATCTAAGACATAATGAATATTAAACTTGCTAGGAAACTAAATGTGAAAAACATAATGTTCGGTACCTTAAATGAAGTTGGACTTTGACAATTCTCGGATGACCTTAAGATAAATGATACACAACTTCAATATGGATTAATAAATGCTGGTATGAACTTTAATGGTTAGCTGGTAACTTTTTATCACCTTGTTTTTCATGCCCCGAAATCCTTCGGGCGCAGAACAAAAACTAGGACCACAAGTGATCCCAAGCATACCCTGTTAGCATGATCATTAGCATACTAAAAATAATAAACTTAATGCGGAAGCTAAACCATAATTTAAACTGAAAATATGGGAAATCATCATATATTATATAGCTGAAATATTTGATAAAATGGTGAGTTAAATTCAAAAAAGTTATTAACTCAATACCAAGCTGAAACTAACTATGTTTGAAATTAGTCATTAAGCTAATTAGAAATGCTAAGACATGCCCCAGCTTATTCTAGAACAGACTGAAGCTAAATGACTAAAATACTGAAAAGAAACTCATGAGTATTATCCTCAGAGAATGAGGACTAACCACTGAATTTGATGAACTGGAATCAAAAATCAATTATTGCGCGATCTGATGTTAACAACCTGAACATACATAACGAGAAGATGTAGCGCACGTATATGTCAGTACTTGAAGCTACTGAGCATGTAGGATAGAGTAAAGCTAAAATAAAACATAACTGGACAAGCACAAAAAAAGTATAATAATCTGAACATGATATACTGAATTCTGAACTAATTGGATGCAATGACAAAATTTATAACATGGTGATACTGGACACTAACTGATCTCTAAATATGGTCAATTCATTAGAGAGTGTGACTTAAACTATGGGAGTTACTAATAACCAATAACAAAACCACATGAGCTAAATGTGGAGTCCGATGTATACGCCCCATTGAACAGACTTACTATACCCTACAAGAGGTATAAAAGCATGCAGGCTTGATCACTAAACTAATTTTCCACAGAGGGGACTTACAACCTACTTGGCTAGTAGTTTTGGGACTAATTGGGAATGCTGAACCCTAGTCTAACACAGTATAATGCTACTCCCAATGAATTATGTAATTAACTTGTTATGTCTGAGTTTCTGCAAATACTGGATAGCTTAAAATTGAATATGCAAACTTAGAATGCAACAATTAATGTGAAAATGATGCAATAATAATTCAGGCATGTATATCTTAAGTAATTGAAATATCATACCTAGCATGTGTTATTCAAGATGTAATGAAATACATAGCTAGGATTCTGATATTCATGCAATAATTGGAGTAATAACATGATAATACGATTTGGAACATATAACTAATAAATTTATGATGTTTTGTCAAAATTCAAGAAACCCTAGGTCTAATCATGATATGTAAATCAATTATCTAACTGAAAACTAGGGATCTAATGGATTAAAGAAACCCGCTTGTGAAATCCCACAAACCCAGTGATGAAATTCACGAAGGATCACTTAAATTTCTGAGCTAGAACTGCGGGAACCTTTTTGAATTCTTCAACTAGGGTTTTTGACCTCGTTCTCCATTCTGGCTTCTAATTTTCTATGTTTTGATTAATGATTTAACTTAGGTAAGTTTTAGTTACATTTCTAGGCTTAAATTGACAAAAATCTAACGATTTAGGGTCAAAACAACGTATGTTAGAATTTAAACAAAGTGAGAAAAGACAAAAAGACCCCCGAGTTAATTTATGTCGGACCAAATGACCGCCTGGACTGACGGTCCGTCATTCAATCAACGGACTACTGTTTGAGTCCGTAGGTTGGGTCTGTTCCACAAGCCTTTACTAAAACGAGCATAACGTTTTACTCGAAGGTATGATTTTAGCAAGGTCGGTAGCTATAGAAAACTAATTCAATTATCTATCTTTTGGTATGTCATGTGACAGAAAATTCATTTTGTTCTAAGAGTTATGACCATTTGAAGTTGACCCAACATCATTTCCCCCCGAACTGACTACTATCCATCACGTACTGTTAGACGTACAGACAATAGATTGAAGGACGGTCTTGCTGGCCAATCATGGTTCATGTCAGATTTGGTAAATGGGGTTCTGATCGACGAACAAAGACTACGGACCGTAGGTCCGTTCGTCGTTTGACACTTTGTCATATATTCTAGTTTTCAGACTCAAACGACAAATGTGCACTACGGATCATGGGTGAGGCTATGGTCCATCGATGGTAACTGTTGATTGCATCTGCAGATTTCTACAAAGCCAATATTTGGCGTGTTTTTGATATGGAGCATTAGATCATCTCCCCTTTGGGAACATTCGTCCTCGAATAAAGACTAAACTAGCTAAAATACAGGTAGAGAGCTGCAATCTCTACTACTAAACACTGAGAATGGAGTTACTGACTGAATTTAGTGATGAGAGAATGCAAATACGCTGAAAATGCAAGTACAAATGGAGGGAACATTATTTTATGACTTAATTCATGCATGAATGACTAGAAAACTGAAGAAAAACTATTACCTCAAGTTGGAGTGGGATCGGAAGGAAAGAGGTGAGGATACATGGCTTTCGTGGCTACTTCTACTTCCCAAGTATCTCCCTCTACGAAGTGACTCCTTCCGAAAACCTTGACTGAAGCAACTTCTTTATCTCTCAACCTTCTAATCTGACGGTCAAGAATCTCAAATGGTACATCCTCATAAGAATGTCTATCTTTCACTGTCACACTCTCTAATGTAATTACAAAGGTTGGGTCACCCACACACTTCTTTAAGAGCGACATGTGGAAGACCGGATGCACTGCTGCTAAGTTTTCTGGTAAATCTAACTTATATGCCACCTTGTTAATCCTTTTCAATATATTGTAAGGGACTACATATCTAGGACTGAGCTTCCCTTTCTTTCAAAATCTCATCATTCCTTTCATATGTTACATTTTCAGAAAAACTCAGTCATCAACTTGGAACTTTAGTTCCCTTCTCCTTACATCAGCATAAGATTTCTGACGACTCTGGGTTGTCTTAAGTCTATATCTAAGGAGTTGCACTTTATCCATAGCATAAGTGACTCAATCTGGCCCTATTAAAACATCTTCACTATTAATCATATCGTTTATATTGTAATGACTTCCAGAAGTGAGAGGTAAACAAAGGACCTCTAGCTCGATACAATTCATCATAAGGGGCTATCAGAATGTTTGAATGGTAGTTATTATTGTAGGTCAACTCAATTAGAGGAAGGTGATCATACCAAATACCCTTGAAATTGATCACACAAGATCTCAACATATCCTCTAGGGTCTGAATGGTATTATCTGCCTTTCCATCATATGTAGTTGAAATGTTGTGTTAACGTTAACTTGAGTACCGAGACCTTTCTTAAATGACTTCCAGAAGTAGAGGTAAACAAAGGACCTCTATATGAGATTATAGACGAAGGAACCCCATGTAACCTAACAATTTCATTAATGTAAATTTTTCATAGTCTATGTGGAATTTGTAGTCTGACCGCCCGAAAGCGAGAAGACTTAGTCATCTTGACAACAATCACCAAAATGGAGTCATGTTGTCTGCGAATACGAGGTAAACCTTTTATTAAATAATATTAATAACATCCCACTTCCAAGTAGTAGTATCGATCTCTTGAGTGATACCTCCTGGTTTCTAATGTTCTACCTTGACTTGCTGGCAATTGGGGCACTTACTCACAAAATCTGCTATATCCCTTTTCATGTCATTCCACTAATAGACTTCCCACAAATCGCGGTACATTGTAGTGTCACCTGGATGAATAGAATATCTGGTGTTATGGGCTTCTGCAACGATTTGCTTTCTCAACTCGCCCATACCAAGAACACAAAATCTACCCTAGTAGTGAAGTACACCATCTCCCCCTTGGGAGAAAACCTACACTCTCTGATTGGGGACATCACCCTTAAGTTCAAGCAAGATTGGATTACTGTCTTTATTTTCCTTAACCTCCTCTACCAAAGAGGATTTTTCCCATTCTCAACTGTTTCACCACTGTCTAATATGCTCATAAGGAGAACTACCAAGCGAGCAAGCCTATGAACTTCCTTCACTAGTTCCTTTGTCTCCTCAACATGGTCTACAGTACCCTTTTATAATCTTCTAAGAGCATCTGCTACTGCATTCGTCTTACCAGGATGATAATGCACACTCATATCGTAATCCTTACGGAACTCAGGCTATCTCCTCTAACGAAGATTCAACTCTTTTTGGGTGAACACATACTGAAGGCTCTTATGATCAGTGAACACATCTTCATGAAAACAATACAAGTTGTGTCCATATTTTTAGTGAAAACACCACTGCTGCAAGCTCGAGGTCATGGGTTTGATAGTTCTTCTCATGAACCTTAAGTTGTCTAGAGGCATACTCTATCACCTTATCTCGCTGCATCAACACACAACCTAGGCCAAATGTGGATGCATCACAATAGATTACATAACCATGTGAACCCTATGGTAGAATCAAGAAAGTAGTTGTAGTCAATCTTGTTTTCAATTCTGCAAAGCTTTTCTCACAATCATCTGACCATTGAAACTTGACCATTATTTGAGTTAATCTAGTCAATGGTGAGGCTATGGATGATAATACTTGAAAGAACCTTCTATAAAAACCCTCTATACCCAAGAAACTTCTGATTTCTTTAGCATAGGTAGGTATGGGCCATTATTTCACTACTTCTTTATTCTGTGAATCCATTAAGAGACTCCAGCTAGATAAAATGTGACCAAGGAAAGCAATAGATTGCAAGAAGAACTCATATTTGCTAAACTTAGCGAATAACTGGTGATCCATAAGAGTATGTATAACAACTCTCAGATGATTCACATGTTCTTTCTCATTCCTAGAGTTAATAAGGATATCATCAATAAAGACTATAAAAAACAAGTTCAAGTATTGTGTAAACACCCTGTTCATAGAATCCGTGAAAGTTGTAGGGTTATTGGTTAGTCCAAAAACATAACTACAAATTCATAATGACCATACCGAGTTCTGAAGGCTTTTTTTAAATGCCACTATCTCTAACTCTAAGTTGATGATAACCCGATCTGAGGTCTATCTTTGAGAAATAACTAGCACCCTGAATTTGGTAAAATAATTATCACTCCTGGTTTGAGATACTTATTCTTGATTGTGACCTTTTTCAACTATCTATAGTCGATACACATTCTTAGAGAATCATCTTTCTTCTTTACGAACAACACTGGTGCATCCTATGTTGAAATACTAGGTTTGATGAAGCCCTTATCTTCAACTGCTCTTTCAATTCATTAAGCTATGCTGGAGGCATTCTGTAAGGAGGAATAGAAAAAGGTTGGGTATCTGGAAAGTGATCAATTCCAAAGTTGATTTCCCTTTCGGGAGGGACTACGGGAAGATCTTCTGGACACACTTTTAGAAACTCATTGATTACTACAATTGACTCAAGAGTTGTGGTTTCAGATATGGAATCTTTAGCCAAAACTAGATGATAGAGATAACCCGTAGAGATCATCTTTATAGCCTTAAAGTAAGAAACGAATCGACCCATAGGTGCTAAGCTACTACCCTTCTATTCTAAGATTGGTTCTTCTAGAAACTTAAAACGAAGAATCCTAGTTCTACAATTGAGTTAGGCATAATAGGAATGTAACCAATCCATGCCTATAATTACATCGATGTCTACCATTTTTAAATTTACAAAATCTGCTGAAATGACTTTCTGATATACTGTGACAGGGCAATTTCTGTATGCCTCTCTATCTATAGTTTGTTCACCAATTTCAGTAGAGACTGAAAAAGGTTCTTAGAGAGTTTCTGGACTAACATTGAATTAGACTGCTATATAAGGAGTTACAAAGGAAATAGCCGCCCCTATATCTTACAATGCATAAAAATCAAGGTCAAAGACTTGTATCGTACCAATAACTACATCAGGAGAACCTTCTTGATCCTAGCGAGCCTGAAGAGCATACAACCTATTCTGGCGCTGACCGTCACCTGGACCAGATGATCTATCCTGCTGAGTTAGGCGTCTTTTCGGTGCATCTGAAGATGAATACTGAGCTCTACCATTACCACCTCCTTGACCCTGTCTAGAAGGACAATCTCTCAACCTGTGACCAGACATGCCTGACCCAAAGCATCCTTCTTTTCCTGCGATACACTATCCCAGCTGATTCTTACAACACTTAGGACAAGTGGGGTAAGCCTTGTTGCCTGAAACACATCCCTGAGACTTAGACCCTTCTTGTCATATCTTTTCTTGGATGATGGAACGCAAGCTGACATAGGGGTTGGAGCTGAAAAGTTCTGCTGAATGTGCGAGCGATTTTCACCACTCGATTTCTGCTAAGAACTGTCATAGTTGCCATTCCTAGCCTTCTTATTCTCATTGGCCTTTTCTCGAAGCTTATCACCCTTAACCTGCTGAGCATGAGTCATAAGCCTAGGTATGTTCATATCTCATAGTAACATATCATTTCTGCTTTCAGTTTCTACCAAATCCTACACTCCATACAATTATTCATCTGAGCCCTGGAGTCAGTATTCATGTGAGGAGCATACCTGGAGAGTTTGTTAAACTTGATCCCATACTCTTGGACCGTCATGTTTCCCTGCCTTAAGTTCATGAATTCCTAAGGTTTTTCTTCTCTAAACTTTATGGGAAATACTTGTCCAAAAAGGTCTCACTAAAGCAATCCGAAGTAATAGAGCTACATTTGCACCCATATTCCCCTTCCACTGAGTGTACCTGATATGAGCCACATCTTTCATCCTGTGTTATTCCAACTCAACCCGATCATTCCCCTAAACCTGCATCACTTTGAAGATCTTCATGTTCTCATTTAAGAAATTTTGGGGATCCTCATTAATTTGTGATCCTAAGAACTCAGGCGGATTCATCCTAACAAAGTCACGGACAATTGATGCTGCTGATACCCCAAATGCATTCACAGAAGCATGAACCCGATTATTTTGATTGGTCAAACTCTGAGCTAACATTTTTATGGAATTTATGAACTCAGCATTGGAGACTTCCTGATCTGGGATTGGAGGAGCTATGTTTGCATTTCTTGCATTCGCATTCCTAGTATTATCTCTACCAGGAGGCATGATCTAAAACATAGAACGTTAAGTTAGAATAGAATAACATCATACCTTACGCACGATAAGAGTAACAAGACAGTGAAGTTTTTCCTAAAACACTTTATAGCTTCCATCTCATTAGATGTGGAACACTTCACACCCATTAAAAGGAATCTACTTAGTGCGTCTTTTTATACATCCTAGGACTCTTAAACTTAGCGCTCTAATACAAAGTTTTGTCACGCCCTGAGCTACCCCCGAGACGCGGACACGGAACCTAGGACCACAAGTGATCCCAAGCTAACCCTACTGGCATGATCATGAGCATATTAAATATATATAAAATTGAATGTGGAATATAAATCATAATTTAAATTGAAAAGATGGGGAATACCCATATATTATAACTGAAATATTTTATATAATGATGAGTTTAATACAAAGAAGTAATTAACTCAATACTAAGCTTAAACTAATAATGTTTGAAATTAGCCTCTAAAGTGATAAGAAATGTTGGGACGTGCCCTAGCTAGGTCTAGCAAAACTTAAACTAAATAACTAAAAGACCGAAAACAAGCTCATAAGTGTTGTCCTTGGAGGATGAGGAGTTACCACTGAATCTGCTGAACTGGAGATCAAAAATCAGTCTAAGTACTGACACATACGTGCGCTACTGAGCATGTAGGATAGAGTAAAGCAGAAATATAACATAACTGAATAAGCATAAAAACAAGTATAATAATCTGAACATGATATATTGAATGATGAGATAATTGGCTACAATGAATAAATATATTTACATACTGAGATTTGATACTAACTGATCTGTAAATATGGTCCATGCATTAGAGAGTCTGACTGAACTATAGGAGATACTAATAACTTATAACAAAACCACAAGAGCTAAATGTGGTGTTCGATATATAATCCCCATCAAACGGGCCCAATATACACTGCCGAGGTCTAAAGGCATGCTGCCGTGATCACTAAAGTGATTTTGCACAGAGGGGATTTACAATCTACTTGCCTAGTAGTTCTGGGACTAATTGGGTATGTTGAAACCTAGTCCAACTCAGTATAATGCTACTCCCAATGAATTATGTAATTAACTAATTATGATTGAGTTTTTGTAAATACTGGATAGCTCAAAACTTAACATGCAAATTTAGAATGCAACAATTAATGTGATGATGATGCATTAATAACTGAGGCATGTAGATCTATAGTAATTGAAATATCTGACCTAGCATGTGTAATTCAAGAACTAAAGAAATATATATCTAAGATTATGAAATTCATGCAATAATTTGAGCAATAACATTATAACCTAATTTTGAACATATAACTAATAAATTCATGAAGTTCTGTCGAAATTCTAGAAATCCTAGGTCTAATCATGATTTGGAAATCATGAATCTGACTGAAAACTAGGGATGTAATGGAGAAAGGAACCCGCTAGTTAAATATCACATACTTGGTGATGAAATTCACGGAGGAACACTTAGATTGCGGAGCACGAACCTTCTTGCATTCTTGAACTAAAGTTCTTGACCTCTTTCCCCTTTCTTGCTTCTAATTTTCTATGTTTTGATTAATCATTTGACTTAGGTAAGTTTTAGTTATGTTTCTAGGCTTAAACTAACTAAAATATGATGATTTAGGGTCAACACGATGTATCTTAAGTTTTAAATGAAGTGGAAAAAAACCAAAAGACCCTTAAGTTAATTCTTATCGGACCAAATGACGACATGGGCTGACGGTCGTAGTTTCGGTACATAAGTTGGGTCTGTTTGACAAGCCTTAACTGAAATGGGCATAAATTTTTACTCTGAGATGTTATTTTAGCAAGGTTGGTGGGTATGGAAAACTAATTCAGTTATCTATGTTTTCGTCTATCATAGGACACATAATTCATTTGGTGCAACGAGATATGACCATTTAAAGTTTACCTAAACACATTTCCCCCTTAACTGGCTGCTAACCTCCACCTACAGTCAGACCTATGGATCGTACATGGAATGACGCTCTCTGTTGGTCAATTGTGGTTTATGTCAGAGAGTGGGTAAATGAGGTGTTGATCAAAAAACACAGACTACGGACCGTAGGTATGTTCGTTGTTCAAAAGTGGGGTTTCAACTCAAACTAAAGATGTACAGTACGGGCCGTGGGTCAGGCTACCGTCCATCGATTGTAACCGTTGATTACACTTGCAGATTTCTTAAAAGCATATTTTTGGTGTTTGTGAAGGTCAAATTACCAAGAACTAATTGATAAATTATCTCTTGATTTTTAAATTCGACATGTGAAAGTAGACATTTAAAAAAAGTAAAGTTAAATGGTCAAAGTCACATTACATTTATCGGATTTTCTTTTGTTCTCCCCAAACTATAACCATATATGTATTAAAAAACATATCCTATATATATATGTGTGTTTATATCACCTGTATATTTATATCAAAACAACCCAAAGAATTCAAAATAAGCTATTTCAAAATAAACGTCATCCAACCTAAAGAATAACAAATAACCTATTTCAAAATAAACTTCATCCAACCAAAACAACACAATATTTTCAACATATACATTAAAATATGTAAGAATAAACTTCGTACAACTTTAAATAAACTAAAATAATATCAAACAATTCCAAAAATATAGAAGTCTAACATGTCAAATTCATACAACTACTCTTCATCACCCTCATTTCTCCTTATAAGACTTATCATTCTCATCACCCTTACTCTCCTTATCAAACATATCATTCTAATCACCGTCCTGATTATATCCATCACATCAGGCCGTACATGGAGGAAGAATATTTCCTGATTCAAAATGAAAATCTGGTTGTTGGTTCAAAAATGTCACCTCTTTACCAAATGCTAAAATACGAACTTCAGGATAATAATTCATGTCATGAAATTTAAAATAAGCAATGTTAGCAGAAATTACTTATGATGTAATTATTTTTTGACAGTTTGTACTTATAAGTAATGTAATAAAAACATTACTGTAGAATAACCACATGTTCTCCTTCAGAGGTCAAGATCTAAGAGGAACTTGGGGTACTGTGTTTTTTCTATTCTTCAAATGTGAATTACAGGTTAAATGAAAGACCATGCATTCAACAATTAATGAAAATTTTGAAAGATCTTTGATTTGTTTCAATGACAAAGAGACTTATAATGTAGCAATTAAAAAGCTATTAAGAGTATTTTTCCCTAAAGACCACATTTGTTAGTATTATCCTCAAAAATTTCACACATCACAACACCAAGTCCACAATAAAAGATACAAAACAATGCATTTAATCTTCCCAACTAAGATATAGACAATGGTGCTCCAAGTTGTGGTGATATGCAGATACTAATTGGTGCTATATAAATTTGAAGGAGGTGCATTGAGAGCATTAATATGTATTCTGTTTTAGCATATAGAGACAATAAAAAGAAGCAACCTAATATTTTTTTTAGTTGAGGTTTTCATCTTTCTATTTTTCAATTAGTTGGCTTGTGGTTTTACTACTCAACTTCATATGCACGACCTGAAAACAATTTTTGGTTGAGAGTCACTAATTGATCCACTCATATTCTTTTTTTCGAAGCAGTTCTATTGACACCCATTAGATGCAATGTTTTCAATAACAAATTTTCTCAAACAAAAACGATTTGGTGACGAAAAATTATTGTGCCTATTCTTATAAAAAGTAACACTACACAAAAGAGATTTTTTAGTGGCACTTAATTTTCCTTTTAGCGGAAATATTTATCTCCACAAAAAATTTAACGGCATTTTGTATTGCCATTGTATCCAGTGTTACTAAAGGCTTTAATGGAATTTATTTGGAGTGACGGTAAAGACCTATTCTATTGTCGGTAAAGCATTCATATTTATAACTAGGTAAATTACTCGTGCTTTGCACGATATTGAACTATATGATATTAGACTCACAATTATCATTTGATGTTAGTGAAAACTTACAAGATAATAAAAAATTATAAAATTACAATTGAAAGTTAAAATGAAGAAATAAAATATCTCAGACTGAGGCGTGGATATCTCACTCTCTTTATGGAGATTCAAGCCCATTTCAAACATGTTTTTAACCGGTCAAGCAGTGGTCTCTTTGACTTGTCCCCTGCAAGATACAATAGCCTTCATAAAGTATAACGCAACAACTCTAGACAAGACTTGAGTCCAAAGCTCCACAACGAAAGACCACTCTTCAACTAATAAGAACTCTCTTTTTGACCAATGCTTTAACTCTATATTTTTCTCTTATGTGTTGTGTGTACCAAACCAAATGAATACCATCACTATTTATATTTGCAAAAGTCTTCCTACCAATGAATTGTAAGATAATGCGGTGGTAAATAGTGATGATATATGGTCTAAGGAATTACATATGTTACATAGGTAACAAAGAATAATTGAGAAATTAAGAATGAAATAAAGTCGAAGGGTAACAAATGCACCCACGTGCAAATGTTACATTTTGTCAATGGCCAACGTTCACCAGAAATCAGCATAGCGCATAATGTCTATGGTCATTAATTGACCACTAAGTGATAAAGCACAAAAGCATGTAACTCCAACGTCTATATTCCATCTTCATTGTGGCAGAATGGCTATTAAGCCTAACATATTAATTTGTGAGACAATTTAATAAGAAATAAAAATTAAAATGCTCAAAAACTAACAATCCCCCACTCATTTTAATATTAATCAAGAGAGTATATCATCTGAAGGAATACTACGATGCATAATGAAGGCGTGCTCTACGTTGAACAAACACTTAGTAAAACAGTAACTTTTACTCCTGAGTCATAGTGGTACAAGATTTGAACTATGACTGCTTAGGAGAAATAAAATATCACTGTCCAAACATAATAATCAAGGTGTTAATATGAGCTTTAAAGTCAGCACGTTATGGCCCTGTGCTATCCTGGTTTCATGAGTGCATTTGAGAATAAATCTGATTCTCATAGGAAGCAACCTACTTCTACACATCACATAGGTGAAATCATTCGAGAGTGCTCCTGTAAGCATAACACTCCACCCAACATTAATGGTACCATTTGTCAAATACGATCAACATTAATGTGTTTCCTCCTTATAGGTCTGGATTTACTGTTGTAATAACGGGGTTTTGAACTCTACCAATTGCATCGGTGCTATGAAAATGAACTAAAATAGGAGGTATTGCTTTTCTCGAAATAAGGAATTTGAAACAATAAATCTCTTAACCAATTAGATTCCTCACTAGCAGAAGTTAAAGCAATTAGTTCAGCCTCCATGGTAGAGTTATCAATTATAGTTTTTTTTTAATCTCCAACAAATAGCACCACACATAGAGTAAAAAGATAACCAAGGGTAGAATAGAAACACTTGATAAAGTGTTCCAATCTGCATCACAAAAGCCTTCAAGTACATCATGATTTTTTATATAGAACAAACCACATTTTTTTGTTCCAATTAAATATCTCATAACTCTTGTTATAGCATGTCAATGTTCATTACCTGACTTGCTTGTAAACCTTCCAGATACTCCTATAGCATATGCTATATCAGTCTTAGTGCAATCAATCACATATCTTAAATTTCCGATTGTACTAGCATATTCCTTTTTATTATTAACTCATTTTTACTTTCAAAAGAAATAATTGAACAGTTGAATCAAAAGGAGTAGCATCATGTTTGCAGTCATGAAAGTTATATTTTTTCAATATTTTCTCAACACAATGTGACTGGTTAACAAAAATTCCCTAACATGTTCTTGTTATTTTTATTCCATGAATGAAATTTTCCTCATAAAGATATTTCATATCAAAATGGCTTCTAAAAACATTTTTAACTTCATCAATAAGATTAATGTTAGATCCAAAGATCAATAAATCTTCAACATATAGAGAAATAATCACATTTAAAATATTCCAAAACTTTTGATATATGCACTTGTCACACTCATTTGTTTTAAAAACATTTTCAATCATGCAGGAATCAAAGTTTTCATGCCATTGCTTTGGTGTTTCTTTCAAGCCATATAGAGATTTAGTTAGTTTACATACTTTGCTTTCTTGGCCTACGTCAACAAAACACTTCAGTAGATCCATATAAATTTCCTCATTAAGATCTCCATTTAGAAAAAACAGTTTTTACTTCCATTTGATGAATTTGTAATTAAATAATTGCAGCCATAGTAATTAAAAGTCTTATGGATGTAATTCTTGTTACCGGAGAAATAATATCAAAATATTCTAGGCCTTCTAGTTGTTTAAAAGCTTTTTCAACTAGCCTAGCCTTATATATATTAATAGATCTATCCGGTTTAATTTTTTTCGTAAGACCCTACAACCAATAGTTTTACAACCCGGTGCAAAATCAACTAACTTCCAAATTTTATTGGAAATTAGATATTCCATTTCATCATTTAGAGCGACTTTCCAAAAAATTGAATAATGTAATGATAATTCTTCTTTCAAAGTTAGAGGGTCATTTTAAACATTAAACACATAAAAATCAGGATCAAAATCTTTTTCTACTCTAGCTCTTTTACTTCTTCAAAACTCAAAATTATTAACTTCTTTATTTTTCAAAGTAGAAGTACAAGAACTAGGTGGTGACAAAATATTTTGTTCAATCCTTTGACCCCCACTATTTTTAGAATAAATTTTCATGAAAAATAATATCACGTGATTCTATTACAATATTATCTTCAAGATTAAAAAATCTATAGAATGTACTATTTGAAGCATAACCAAGAAAAGCACTAGTAGTAACTTTCTTACTAAACTTTGTAATCTTGGGATCCATTAGCCTCACAAATGCTAAACACCCCAAACTCTTAGATATCCTAAACTTGGCTTGTCACCTTTCCACTATTCAAAAGGTGTCAATTTAGACTTTTTATGAGGCACACGGTTACACACATAACAAGCTGTTAAAATAGCTTCACCCCAAAAATTTAAAAGTGCATGTGACTCAATAAGCATGACATTAGTCAATTCAACCAAAGTTCTATTTTTCCTTTCCGCTACTCAGTTAGTTGAAGGGGGGTATGGAGAAGTAGTTTCATGAATTATTCGCAATGATCTAACAAAAGAATTAAACTCATTTGATTCATATTCAGGGCTTCTATCACTTCTAATTCTTTTTATTTTTCTTCCAAAGTAATTTTCAACTTCATGGAAATAAGTTTTAAAATTTTCAAAAGCATCACTTTTATTTCTCATCATGTAAACATATATAAACTTAGAAAATCCATCAATAATGTGATGAAATATATATTACCTTCATGAGTTAGAATTCCACCAAGTTCACTAAAATCAGTATGAAGTTATTCTAACAAATCAGTTTTTCTCTCAACTTGAAAATGAGGTATTTTAGTGATTTTAGATTTACTACAAGCCTCACACTTTTCATGATTCCAACATAATGATCATTTATATGACATAAATGAGAATGCCAAAACATGGTAGAAAAGGCATATAAACAGAAGTTGAAGTTTCATTCATTTCAACATTCAACTTAAACATCTCATCACATGCATACCCCTACCCTACAAAATTACCCTTCTTCACTATTAAAGATTGATCAGATTCAATAATCTATAAAGCCTTCTTTATTAGGAAGAAAACTAGACATCAAATTTTTTCTCATAGAAGGAGTATAAAATACATCTTTCAATGTTAATACTCTTCCAGAAGTAAAACACAATTCGACATCTCCCTTCCGAAGCACTTGAGTAGTGTGAGCATCACAAAGCATGATAGTTTTGGGCGTCTTTGTCATAACAGACATGACGGTTTGCAGTAGAACTAGCCCACCATCCATCAACATTGTCAACC
This sequence comes from Solanum peruvianum, assembly GCA_027705065.1. Classification (NCBI taxonomy): domain Eukaryota; kingdom Viridiplantae; phylum Streptophyta; class Magnoliopsida; order Solanales; family Solanaceae; genus Solanum; species Solanum peruvianum. The sequence continues at coordinate 56,952,029 of JAKWJD010001763.1, forward strand.
ATGTTTATGTCGGTAATCACCACCACAAAAGGTTCTTCGATAACGTTAGCCTCAGGGTTACGACCATGTTTCAGGAAGATGCAAAATTAAGCAATATGCCCACTCTTGCCACAAACAAAGCATTGTCTATTTTCTTGAACTTGTTGATTTTCTGTTTGGTTATTTTCACCATTATTGTTCTTGGGAGGTCTACCATTATTTTTCTTGAATTGTTTCATCTTAGGTTTCAAAGAAGTATTTTTATGAGTTTCAAGAGTAGCATTATTTGAAGTAATTAAATTTACCTTCGTTGTGATGTTGTTCTCTTCTGTTTGTAAAATGCATCTTGGTCCCTTGCTTCTTCTTCCATGCGGTTTTTCATTATCATGGTTTCAAGAGAGTTTTTCTTTTGTTTGTGGCACATAGTTTTTTAAAATTCCTTCCAAGAAGGTGGAAGTTTATCCATTATGCCACAAACAATAAGGTTATCTCCAATTTTAACTTCTTCGGACCTAAGCTCTCCAACAATCATTATGAAGTCTTGAGGTTGATCTACCATTGACTTGTTGTCCACCATTTGGAGATGAAAAAATCTTCTAGCTGCATCATTTTTCGCTCCAACATCTTTTGTATCTTACTTATTGTGCATTACCTTCAAATTTTCCTTTGAACTGGAGAAAGTTCTATCATAATAATCATAAAAATTATAAGTTAGATAGTTAAAAATATAATACCGACACTTATAAGAAACACATTATACTTTTCCACTTTCTCTAGATGAGAGATAGTTTCATCATCACTCATGGAGGTGATTTCTTCTTTATTGGGTTTCTCAATTAACACATAAGAATCATTGAGAAAACTTAAGTAGAAAAGTACTTTACCCTTTTATCTATTAAAATTGTTATCAGTGAGATGTCTTGTTGAAGTCTCTCATCTTGACATCCGCGATTTTTTCAATTGTAGCTATGATGAATCTCCTTATAATTTTTAGTGACAACTTACAAGATAAAAAAATCTACAAGCATACAACTTATAATGAAATGAAGAAAAAAAAATCTCTTCAGGTAGAGGCGTGAATATCTCGCTCTCCATAAGGAGATTCAACCCTAGTACAACAACTGTTTTCACCGGTCCAGCAATAGTCCTCTTTGACTTTCCCCTCCACGATACAACAAACTTCACAAAGTATAACTCAACAACTCCGCACAAGGGTTGAGTCCAAAGCTCCCAAAAAAAAAAAAACACCTCCCTTCAACTAATAAAAACCCTTTTTTTGACTAATTTTTTATTCTATGTTTTTCTCTTATGTGTTGTGTGTACCAAATCAAATGAATATCATCGTTATTTATAGTTGAGAAAGTCTTCCTAGTAATTAATTGGAAGATAATGGGATGATAAATAGTGAATATAAATGGCCTAGATTACATATGTTACATAGGTTACAAATAATAATGGAGAAATTAAGAATGAATTAATAAATGCACCAACGTGCAGATGTTACATTTTGTCAGTGGCAAAAGTTCACCAGAAAACAATAAAGTGCATTAATGTCTATGGTCATAAATTGACCACTAAGTGATAAGGTATAAAAGCATCTAACTCCAACGTCTCTATTCCACCTTCATTGTGGCAGAATTGCTATTAAGCCTAAGACAATATTTTGTGAGACAATTTAATAAGAAATAAATATTAAAATACTTAAAAACTAACAGGTAATATTAAAATTTTCGATATATATACACTACATTGTCAAGATTATTTATCTGAAGGCAATCCAAAATCTTAAGATTGTAATATTTTTTTTTCTTTTGTATAAAAAAATTATGAGTCATAGAGATAGTTTAAATATATGAAAGAAGTCAAAGAAATCTCCATGGAAATAGTTAGTCACAAGTAATGAAATTTTTTAAATTCCAATAACTTATAAAGAACAACATCAAACATTAAAAAAGAGACAAAAAAACCTCGAACAACAACACTACCAAGTAAAGTGGAACATCACATCTATGCAAGAGGCATAATTAATTAATTCAAATGGAGGAGCTTCAACACCTTTCTTATACCCTAAAATAGTTATTAGTATCATAAATATATTCCTCATCGACTCAAAATAGTCAGTATTATTCGTTATGTTTCATATCACCAACGCGAACTTATTTGGAATTGAACCATGATTATTGTTATGGTTATATTATGCAGTTAAAAATAATTAATGTCATCATCAACCAAGCAGTGGGGGACATCATTCATAAGTGGAAATTCTAAACCTATTTTTGTACACATAACCTATTAAAATCTTAAAGCATAATTTTGTGAGTGCTTACTCACAAATATAAACATATAATAACAAACACAACCTTACATCCTAACAATCAAGAAGATAAACATAAGTTGCCTCATATATTTTTCAAGAAGATAGTTTGTCAGTATGTATCCATATCAACATGAATCTATTGAAAATTAATTAATGTAGGTAAAGTCTCTAGCACTCTTCGTTTATGTGCATATTCGTTGCCAATAATTTTTTTTGTTTTAGTGTGTTTTGGACATTTGTTAGTTTAAAGAAAACTTGATCCCTTATTATGCCTAAAAAGAAGAGACGAAGAAATAACACAAATTAGTTAATTTGCGGTAAAAGAAGTGAACTAATTGTCTGTGTACTAATATTCTAGAAAGGGTGCGATGATATATAAAATGTTTGTACTTAAGAATGAGCAATCAAAATAATATACTAATTGTGGCAAAGAAGAGACAAATATGTTTGGTTCTTTTAACAAACTTTAGCTTAGGTTGCATACTAGTTATCACATATTTATTGTTTTGTGATATCAAATATTGCACAACCCACAATGTTTCCCAAAAAGTATATGAATAAAACTGTAGAAATACACAAAATAGAAGATAAATTTTCAATCATCCTCACTGGAATTTTTTACAAATTTCTTTTAAAAAAGAGAACAAATAGCAAAAAAATTGAAATAGATAAATGAATTACTATGAGTTACAGTAAAAGATTAAGTTTCATTAGAGAGGAGGAAGAAAACTTTGAGGAATGAAATACATTTCATAAGAAGCTTAATTGATGTATTTAAATTCAACTCCCATATAGAGAAAAAAAACCCTACAAATAACAGTGGTAGAAATAAATGTTTTGATATTAAAGAAACAAATATTATGATTTGAACAATTTCAATAGTATTATGAGTTATGGACTGAGAGATGTAACAGTAATAATGTCACATTGCGATTAAAATAATTTTTGTTTGTTTATATGAAGAAACCTGTAGGATGGGAAGAAAGAGAAGACTGCTTTTCAATTATCCTTGTTGAAATTCTTAACATAATTTAAAAAAGGTCACAAAAAGTGTAAAACAAGAATTACCATAGATACATGAATAACTATGAGTTATAGTAAAAATTAATCTCTTTGAAGTAGGAGGAAGAAAATTTGAAGAAATAAAACAGACTTGATAAGAAACATAATTATTGTATTCCAATTCGACTACCCTATAATGAAAAGAACCCTAAAAATAATAGTGTCATAAAATCCCTCTATTTATTTCAAATAAAGTGTAGGTCACAACTCTTTGGAAAGGATACAACCGTTCAGAAAGGTCACAACCTTACATAAAAGTCACAACACTTCATAAAAATCGTAACTCCTCCTAAAGTTCTCATATTTTAATCAAAATCACAACTTTTAATAAAGTCACAACTTTTGATGAAAGTGGAATACTAGTTGGTAATAGATAAATTTAAAGGGAAATCCTTATTTGTGGTGGCGCTATGTAGGTGGGCCTAGTGTTACATACATATATATATATAATATATATATATATATAATATATATATATATATTATATATATATAATATATATATATAATATATATGGTGAAGATTATGGTTGACTATGAATATAACTCAATTCATATGTACAACTAGAGAAGTAAATACAAAAGTAGTAATAGAATGAATAAACAAACTGAAACACGTCAAGAAAGAACAATTAAACATAATACATCAACTATCTTCTCTTCAAGAGGTAACAAAGAAGAATTACAATAAGATTTTGTTCAAGTTATCAAAACACAAAAAAAAAGAATGCATTCAACAATGAATAAACAAGAAAATTTAGTCTGTGAGACTATGATAACTTGGCTCACTATCATATGTAATATGGGAAGGATCAATAGAGAAACTTGTTGTGTTGCTAGAAATAAAGGAGAAAGATAAGTCGATCAAACAATCAAATTTATGCTACTAAATTTACAGTATAGACAAAATAAATAGAGCATAATTGAAACGTTTTACAAAACAATGAGAGAAGAGACTCATAAAAGATAAAATTGCAAGAAAACAAGCAAAGAAAGAATCAGGAAGGAGGATTTAACAAAACTCAGGAATAATAAACGCCTTGAGCAATGTTTATAGGTGCTTGTTCATTGTCACTTTTGGGATCGGGAACCTAGTAAAAATCTGTAATACATTGAAAATCATGGACGTCTCGTAAAGCCTAACACACGTTTCATAAGGTCTAAGTACTGTTTCTAAGTCCATTTTTAAGGAATATAGGTAATTTAGGAGGTTCAAGAAACAAAACGTCCAAGAACGTCCATGATGTCCGGGAAGGGGTGTTAGTGTGCCTTTTCCTATTTGACTAACTTTTTGGAGCGGGAAATGTACGAAAATTGGTGGAAAAAAAGCTAATAGGTGTTTTACTTGTTTCAAGGTTGAAACGTCCGGGTACGACTCCCCAAGGACCAACCAAGGGCCTTTGAGAAGGACCCTAGTGTTTAAAGCAACATTGCCTGACAGTGTGCATCGACGGAACAGAAGACGGACCGTGTGTGGACCAACCGGGCGTCGATGCCACCGTGGTCCTAAACTTGGGATGGTTGAGTAGGTCCCTTAATCCGCACAGCCTCTGAACTCCTCGACTAAGTGCAGAGGTGCAGGCTACGACCCGTGTGTGGATCGATGGGGCGATGATGCCACCGTCGTCCCACACTTAGCCAATGCATGGAAGCCCCTGGCCTGCACTGTGTATGAACTTAGCGATGGAGTGCATGACAGAGGGGTGAGGGACCTTCGACTCACAGACGGCCCGTTTATTGGGGTCTCATCTATGAGGGTCGAGTTTTTTTGCCTTATTTAAGTTGGTATCATTTAATTAGTAAGGGGGTTAGGTGATTAATTACGGGTTTAAGGGAGTTCAATGAAGTTGATGAAGACCCATTATAAATACCCTGGACCCTCATTAATCTAAATACAACTCACAAATAAACTCTCTTCCTTCTCTCTTATTTCTCTCTCTACTTGAACTCACCATTGAATAATAGCACGAATTAGGGTTTGGGAGCTGGAAAGGGACGAATTCACCATCAAATTATTGTCAAAGGTTAAGGAATTGGATCTAATTCACCTTTGAGACTCTTTCCTCAAACGGTTCTTTCAAAATATATTTCAAAAGTTTTATTTTCTTATAGGTTTCATTCAATTATGAATTTGAAGTTGTGAATTGAGTTTTTGATGATTTCTTTATGTTATATTGGATATATTAACATGAATTTCAACTTGATGATGGTAATTGTGAGTGGCATGGTCTAAATTGAAGAATATGATCCTCCATCCCTAACTCTAACTTGTGATCTTGACCTATATTGTATTGTGATCATTCAATTGAGTTGGTTATTGATTAGATTACTATCTTATGGTGTTATTATGATTAAATTAAGATGAATGATAGTCCTATCATTCTAGTCCTTGAGATGTTATTTAGATTATGAATTGTAATGTGAAATTAGCCTATGTATCTTGTCTTGAGTTGTGATCTAGTTTTGAATTCTGTTATAGAGATACAATTGACCTTGTCATCTTATTGGTTATCATTATGTGATGATTATACTCCACAAATTGGGTTAATTTATAGGTTGATGGTATGACCTTGATGATACACTACTAGGAAGACTTGGTAAGTCTTAGAATCTCTATCTTTATTTCCAATTGTGATTAAGTGTTGTTAAGTCATAATATTACATTGGAGTATGCCTTATTCTAGGATTATAGGGTGGTATGATGTTGAATTGATATGTCTTGACTATGTTGTGTGGTTGATGATATAAGGATGGTGAAAACTGTAAATGTGGCTTGAGATTCTATGAAATTCTAATGTGTTAACCTCACTTATATAAATTGTGATGAAAGGACTTATACTCATACAATTCTTATTGATTTGTTGATGATGATGATTATACAAGAGATAAACCTTATGACCTAAACAAAGATATGATGGATAGTTAAAATCTTAAAAGTATTTCATTAAAGGGACTTAGCTTAGCACCGAGTGAACTTGACAATGGGAGGTGATACTGTCACGACCCAAAACCGATCCGCGAATGGCACCCACACTTATCCTACTATGTGAGCGAACCAACCAATCTAAACCCCAACAAGAAGTACAATATCAACAAAAGTAATGCGGAAGACTTAAACTCATTAATGAAAATCAACAAAATAACTTCTATTATTATCCACAAAATCTGGAAGTCATCATCACAAGAACATCTATCCTCAAATTACTAAACTAAGAGTATCAAAGAAAGCAAAAACAAGTAAAAAGCTAGTCCATGCCGGAAGTTCAAGTCATCAAGACTTGAAGAAGAAGATCCAGTCCAAGGTAGAAGCATTAGCTCACCCTGAATTTCCGATGTAGTGAAGACTAGCTAGAGTGACGGTTGATTTGAAGATGACGGCACGTTTGCTGCACTCCACAAATAACAAAGAAAGAAACATACAAGTAGGGGTCAGTACAAACACAAGTACTGAGTAGGTATCATCGGCCAACTCAATATAGAAAACAGTATATATAAGTTAATATCATAAATCAACTATAATACTCAACATGTAGCAACAACAAGTACTATAATCATCAATAAGTACGACAAAGTTCATCCATGAGGACTCAAGCCTCAATACCATACTCGTTTGCGAATTAGGTTCATTAGCTTAAGTATATTAACATATTTCAAGATTCATTATCTTTATTCCTCTCGTGTCGGTACGTGACACTCCGCTCCATATACTATCCTGGTGTCGGAACGTGACACTCCGATCCTCATATACTATCCTGGTGCCGGAACGTGGCACTCCGATCCTCATTCTATCCTGGTACCAGAACGTGGCACCCGATCCATATTCTATCCTGGTGCCAGAACGTGGCACTCCGATCCTCATTCTATCCTTGTACCGGAACGTGGCACCCGATCCATATTCTATCCTGGTGTCGGAACGTGACACTCCGATCCTCATATACTATCCTGGTACCGGAACGTGGCACCCGATCCTCTATTTCTATCCTAGTGTCGGAACGTGGCACCCGATCCTCTATTTCTCACTACTTTCGTTCATCAAGCCTTCTTTTATACCAAGGCATCACCATTAACAAAGTAGATTAGGGTTTCTTTCAAGATTTAGGATTCAATAGCTTCATCATGCTTATTTTATCACAATTATATAATCACATTCATGCAAGCATACAATTAAGCATATAGAAGGGTTTACAATACTATCAATACATATCATTCGCTATTAAGAATTTACTACGAATAGCATAAAAACCATAACCTACCTTCACCGAAGATTAGTGATAAAGCAAGCAAATCTTCAAGCAGCGTTTCTTCTCCTCTCTAGTTCGATCGATCCTCTCTCTCCCTTTGTTCTTTCTATTTTTCGTATTCAAACCCCCTTTCTTTTACCCTAATTAGTAAATAATTAAGTTTAAAAGATGACAATAGTAATCCACTAATTCACTCAAGGTTACCTCTTTTCACCCCCAAGAAATTGAGTTATTAATATTAACCCACGAAATTTATAATTATAGTAGAAATAGTCCAAAACGCCCCTTTAAAACTTAACCAGAAATCCGACCCAGACTGGGATTACGCAACCTGTGACGGCCCGTCGTGCCTGCGACGGTCCGTCCTGCAGGTCGTCGCAAAGTTCAGAGACTCAATTTCTACTAAAGAATCTGTGACGGTCCGTCACGCCTGTGACGGTCCGTCCTGCCATTCCGTCACGAAGTTCAGAGAGTCGATTTCAGCACCCAAATTTCTAATTTCTAAGTGTTTTGAAACGAGACACCCTCGATGGTCCGTCGCGTCCATGACGGTCCGTCGTGGGGTCCGTCGTCTCAGCCAGTTTTTCCAAAATTAAAATCTGCTGCTCTCAAACGACTAAACAGGTCGTTACAATAGATACCAATTTACCCATCATTCGTCCTCGAACGATCACAAGAAGGAAAAACAAGGACGAAAAGGAGACCTGAATCTGTAAACAGGTGTGGGTATCTTTCTTGCATATCAGCCTCCTTCTCCCAAGTGGCCTCTTCAACATGTCGATTCTTCCATTGAACTTTGATGGATACAATCTCCCTTGACCTCAACTTGCGGACTTCTCTATCTAAAATAGCAACAGGTTCATCCTCATAAGACAAATTCTCATCAAGCAAAACTGAATCCCAACGGATAATGTAGTTTCCATCCCCATGGTATCTTTTCAACATAGACACATGAAATACCGGATGCACTCCGGACAGCTCTGGATGCAAGGCTAATTCGTAAGCCACCTCCCCTACTCGCTTAAGTACTTCAAAGGGTCCAATATACCTTGGACTAAGCTTACCTCTTTTTCCAAACCGCATCACCCCTTTCATGGACGAAACCTTCAACAAGAGTTGTTCACCCTCCATGAACTCCATGTCTCTAACCTTTCGGTCTGCATACTTCTTTTGCCTACTTTGCGCCGCTAGAAGCTTCTCTTGAATAGATTTCACCTTCTCCATTGAATCCCTCAACAGATCAATACCCCAAGGTCTAACCTCAAATGCATCAAACCAACCAATGGGAGACCTACATCTCCTCCCGTACAATGCTTCAAATTGAGCCATGTCAATGCTGGAGTGATAGCTATTATTATATGAAAACTCCGCTAAGGGTAAGAAGTTATCCCAATGACCACCAAATTCTATCACACATGCACGAAGCATATCCTCCAACACTTGAATCGTTCGCTCAGACTGACCCGTCAGTCTGAGGGTGAAATGCAGTACTAAGGTCCAACCTTGTACCTAATTCCGCATGCAATGTTCTCGAAAGCTTAGAAGTAAACTGCGTACCTCTATTTGATATGATGGAAAGTTGAACTCCATGCAATCGAACGATTTCTGAGATGTAGATTTTGGCTAACTTCTCTGCATTGTAGGTCACCTTGACCGGAATGAAGTGAGCAGACTAAGTTAATCTGTCCACAATTACCCAAATAGAATCAAACTTACCCAATGTCTTTGGAAGACCAACCACGAAGTCCATTGCAATTCTCTCCTCACTTCCATTCAGGAATGGGCATTCTCTGAAGTGTTCTTCCGGGCCTCTGGTGTTCATACTTTACTTGTTGACAATTTGGACATTTGGCAACAAAATCCACATGTCACGCTTCATCTA